>RJWJ010013005.1:0-40811 GCA_004363605.1 Indri indri
CTAAAGCAATATTTAAAGGGAATTTATAGCTCAAAGTGTGGAATATTACAATTTGAGAAGTGTTCGGTATTTGTAAATTGATTATCCAACCTAAGAGAGCAGTGAAGGAAGAACAGAATAAATCCAAAGAAATAAAAAAAGAAAATAATGAAGACAAGGGTATAAATAAATGAACTTCAAAACCAACCTACAATAGAATTAAGGTGTTTCTGTGAAAAAAGTATTAAGACGGAAAATGTGTCAATACTTAGGAAAAAAAGAATGCACAAGTATTACGGTATTTCTACTGATGCTGTAACAACCAAAACACAGTGGCTTAAAGCAACACAAATCTACTCTCTCAATGTTATGGAGGTAAGAAGTCTAAAATCAAGGTGTCAGCAGTCTCCTCTGGAGACTTCAGAGGAGAATCCATCTCCTTGCCTTTTCCAGCTTCCTGCATCCCTTGGCTTATGGCCACATCACTCCAACCTCTTGTTTCCATCCTCACATCTCCTACTAACTCCTCTCCTCTAAGAACCCTTGTTATTACCTCAGGCACACCTGGAATTCCAGGATACTCTCCCCATCTCAAGATCTTTAAGAATCTATGAGACATACCATATTCATGGGTTCTGGGGACTCAGATGAGGACATCACTGGTGGCCATTATTCAGCCTACCACAGACAGGGACCAAACCAGTCACTTCAGAAATTAACAAGATAATGAGACGATAGTATAGGTTTGAAAACTTAGACAACATGGGTAAACTTGCAGAAAAATATAAAAGAACTTACAAAACTGACCCAAGAAGAAACAGCCCTTTAAAGACATAAGGAATCTCAATCAGTAGTTAATCTTGACAGAAAGAAAACAAATGGCTGAGACTACTTTACTCACAGGTTCCACCAAACAGTCAAGGAACAAATAATTCCAATGTTACACAAACTCTCCTGGAGAACAGAAAAACAGGAAACACTCCACGACTGATTGTGAGAGTGTGGTATAACTTAGATACCAAAACCAGAAGAGGACAGGATAAGAAAAGATGTAGAAAGAAACAGAGAGAGATGAGATATGGACAACCGGCCGCTGAAGGTACTCAGCTGCCTCAATCTGTCTCTTCCAAAATCAAAAGTCTGGCTAGTTCACCATCCCACCAACCAAGCTAACACACCTAACCTCTTCGATGATATTTGCTAAATGTCAACGCAATTATCCATAGTAATGGAAGGGCCTGAGGACGTATGGGTAATGAAAGTCGGGTCAACCAGAAGTAATTGAAAATGCATGCTGTCACTTTTCCAGCAAGCTCTCTAACTGCATTTTTTCTTAAGCTGTTATTAAGATGAGTTCAAATTATCTGGGCACAGTGACCTGACAGAACAGATGAAAACAATGAACACCAGGAGACTAAAAGCTCAACATTCTCCAAGAATAATCCACAAAGTAGTTCTCACTCATCTCTCATAAGATTGCAAATTCCTTAAGGGCAGAGAATTTCTATTCATTCAGGTAAGTGACCTTGTAAATAGTCAAGAAGCTTGCACAATCCAGTGACCTCTGGGGCTACGTTTCTAAAAGTCCCGCCAAGGACATATTTTCCATTGCAACAGTCAAGTTGCCACTACAGAAACATGCAAAATGTTTTTTTTTAAAAAGAAAAGGTCAAATGGAAAAAGTTTATATTCCCTTAAATATACCTCACCCTAGAAATTCTATTAAACAATTATCTTAAGGTAAAACTAAAAAGCTGAAATCATAAAAATGAAATAAAGGTAGAAAGTTTATCAATATGTAATTGATAAGGAGATACAACAATGTAAGTTCAAGAAAACTTGAAGCAACGTTTCCAATCAGTGATAAACCTGGCAAACAAGTGAACTCAACTGCACCCCTGCAGCACCTATGGCAGGTGGTGGAAAGAAAATTAGACAAGAATGCCACCTCTTTCCAAAAATGGCACCACAGCTTTCCAAGTTCACACAACACTGGTGACATTTTCAGCCATACTCAGAAAGGTAAGCTACTGCAGTTCTTAATAGGTACATGACAAGAGATGCCAAAATTTACATAATCTACATACAGATCATTGCTTGGGGCTAAATCCCGTGATCAATGACTAACGGTTGAGGGAGACAGAACACAGCTGAACACAGCTGTACTTAGAAGGATATGAGGTTGGCCCCATTTAGTCACACACTAAGCATTCAAAGGAACCGGGGTCTAGGAATCAGCTGCTCAACACTGCCCAGATTTCTGACATGAAATAACTTTCCTTCACACCAAGCAGACTACAAGATCACCAACAAGTGTCCTTATCAGAATCCTGGCCCAACATCGATTTCACATCTTGCCTTGTTAGTCTGTACCCTGTAGGGGACAACTGGAAATAATGCTGAAACGTTCTATTTTGCTCTCTCAGCAAGCTGTATAAATTCATTCCTGACAGATCTGAAAATAAAATCAATGCTAACTTTTTTTTTTTAAATGAAGTTGTTCTAGCTTGCAAGAGACCAGTAAAGGAGGATTATGGGTTTCCTCCCTCCCCCTGCCCAGATCAAGGGACTGCATTCCCTTGGGCTTTTATATCCTTGTATAATATTTAATTAAATACTCTGTTCCTACTGGTTTATGTACTAGAGAACACTAATTTTAGAAAACCGATTAGCTAGTTCTTTCTAACTGTATGTTATTGTAGCTAAGGTCAAATTTTTCACCGAAACTATGGCAACAAAACCCCAGTATTCTTTGTCGACAAGACTGAAGCAAAGTTCTCCAATGACAGTCCTCCACTTGATGGCTAAACCTGAGCTGGATTCTTCTATTTCCTACCTTTACCTCAAATGCCATGTATGGAGGAGGGGAGCCTGTGTCACAGGAATTTGCTACATAAGTCCAAGCAAGCTTATATATAAGTATCATCACTGATAACATTTTTAGACGCATATAATTTTAGCAGCACAAAACATCCAGACACTTCAGAAGCACCCAAATTGGAACTCAAATGTACCCGGAAAAATACCAGATGAAAAAAGGAACTTTTAAATCTCAGTAAGAGGAATAATTGCCCAACTTATTTTCTCAACTATTGCAACTGCTCGGATTGGAGTTTTTCTGCACTGACTTCCAGCTATTGCTTTGGAAAGGGAAAAAGATGGGCTCTTTGAAGAGATGTATTTTTTTTCCATACCCGTGGCCACTCTCCACTCATCTCCTCCAAACAAGTGCCAAGGGGCATGAGCACAATTTTGAATTCATGTAAGAGCCATGCTGACCTCTCACCTTGGGGAGAGACGCCTCCACCTTGGCCAATACTACAGAAGCAGCAGCCACTGGACATCCCTTCTGGAAGCGCAACTGCCCTCGAAGCCAGGTAGAGAATGCCACCGGCAGGCAGCCTGGCAGGCACTTCTCCAAACTGGCAAAAAACACATGGGGGTGGGGAAGGGAGGCTTTTGGGAAAGAGCAGATTGGCACTATCTTCCTCCTGTCTGTCAGGAGTCCTTGGACTGCCTGCTGTTTGGGGTAAGATAAACACAACTTCCTCTCTTGGCTAGGCTTATAACTCTCTATAGAGAAGGCAGGATTACCACCTTGAGCAAATGACCCATCAGTTACTGAGGCTCGAATCCAGGCTTATGGAAAGAGAAAAAAGGCCTGATGGCTTCGCTTCTAAAGGACACAGCCTCTGGAGGGTTCTCCTGATTATCAGGCCCATGCAATACAATCTAAGAAATTCAGGAAGGCTAACGTCAACCTGGTTATGGACACCTTTGTATCCTCCATGCGCTGAATTTTTAAAATAGATATATTAATGTTTTACGAGATGGCAAGGGCCGTGTTTGATCTCCCTAAGAGATGTCCTAAAAGCTGCTAACTGCAGATTCAGTCACAACAGCTACTACTTATGGAGTGCTGAGGTTGTGTTGGGCATGTTTGCTAACCATGCTACACACACCGTCTCATCCTCAAACAATCCCATCAGTTCCATACTTTTATTAACCATTGCCGCCAGGTGGGGAAACTAAGGCTTACAGAGATTAAGTGGCATGCCCATGGTCACGTAGCTAGGAAGAGGCGGGGCAGGGGCTTGGACCCACGTCTGACTCCAGAGCCAGCGTTCCCAACCAGCATGCTCTACCGCCTCCCCGATCAATACATCTGACCTACTCCTTAAAACCAGATCTGGCAGGACCTTGACTCGGAAACGTGTTTGTTTTTTCTATTTATTCACCTTTCCAAATATTCAATAACTCCGTTTTCCACTCCTTTGCAATGTGGTCTCCCAGTTGAACGGAACCCATTAGGTTTCCTGAGAGTTTCTCATCTAGAGCAGGGATCTGCGCTCTCCCCAGCTATTTGTTGACCCAATGCTCCCAGCCATAGGGTTTTCACAGGAAGCAAAAACAGAAGGAACAGCTGGGTCTTTCGATGGGAAAACACAGACACAGTCAAATGGGATCATCTACCTAACCTCTGTCCCAGAGCAGAAATTCCATCTCCAAAATCCCTGACAGATGGTCAGCCCCATTTGAATCAGGGGAAACTCAGCAATCTAAGGCAGGCCTCTGCCCTGAATAACTTACAGTCAGAATCAAGTTCCTTAAACGTAAAACTCTACCTCTGGTCACTTTTATCCACTGGCCCTCATTCTCTATTGTTCTGGGCTCAGAACATCTGTCTTCTATATGACAGCCCTAAAATAAGGGAGGACAACTGTCAGTGGCTCCTCAGAGTCTGGCAGGAGCACGACAGCTTGTTAGAAATGCAGAATCTCAGGTCTCATCCCAGACCTGCTGAATTGGAATCTGCATTTTAACAAGATCACAGGTGGTTCCTAGGCATCTTCAAGTTTCTGAAGCAATGCCTTAGGTCTCTTCTCTTTCATCCCACAAAAAAGGGAAACAGGCAGTTTTCTGTCCTCCCAGTTAATGGAGTGGGATAAGTGATAAGTCAAAACCAACAACAGTTAAAAGTCAAAACCAAAAATGAGCAAACAGCGTTATGGCATTTAATATGGGCTAACTACACCAACAAGTGATTTACACAGATTAACTCATTTAAATTTCAAAAAAAAAAAAAAAACCCCTATCAGGCACATATAATAATTTCCCCATTTTCCAGATGAGGAAATGGAGGCACTGAGAAGTTAAACAATATGTCTGAGACGAAATGACCAGTAAAAAGCAGAGCTGAGAGTCAAACCCCCACAGTCTGGTTTCAGAGTATGTGCCCAAGGAGGGACAGCTTATCTGCACACAAAGGCTCAGCAAAGATGCCCCAGAGGAGATGTCTGGGCTTCGAAAGATGAGTGGGCATTAGGAAGACTGGGGACCCAGGTGCGGCGGCTCGTGCCCATAATCCTCATACTTTGGGAGGCCAGGTGGGGGGATCGCTTGAGCCCAAGAGTTCAAGGTTATAGAGAGCTACGATGCACTCCAGCCTGGGTAACAGAGCGAGACCCTGTCTCAAACAGATAAATAAATACATAAATAAAAGTTTTAAAAGTAAAAAAAAAGAAAGACTGGGGGCCCAGGGAGGAACAATTAAGATGGGGAGACAATTTCAGACTGAGGAAAAAGAACATGCAAAGGCCCAGCAAGCACATTGACTCCCAGGAGGAAATAAACCAGTCTGGCTGGAGCACAGAGCATGGAGCGGAAACCACAGATTGGGCTGAGAAGTGACAGCGGCGACTCGTGCAGTGTGCTGGGAACCACGAGCTTGTCTTTTATCCCCAGCACAACTGGGAACCAACAAGGGGTTCCAAGCAGCCGAGCGACACCTTCCAGCCTGCGCTGACTCCTCCAGCTGCAGCGAATGGTGGCTTGGGGGAGGCACCCACGCCGGGGCACAAAGGAGGCAAAGGGTGAATTACAGAAACAGATGAAGAGTCTGTTACAGCAACTCAGGGGAGAAATAATGTTGCTGGAGCTGATCTAAAATGTCCTAATTCAATATGGACTTGAAACCTATCCTCCTAGTTACCCCTCTGCTAGCTTTATTCCCACTGAGCAATATGCTTTTTATATGTGGAACCTAGGACGTAAGAGGCCCCAGATGTTTTCTGAGCAGCACAACTCTGTAAGTTTACATGAGCCGTAGACACTGTAGTCCTCCAGATGTGGGTTCAAATCCCCAGCCTAGCTTGATTCCTGACCCTCTATGGGCTCAGTGTACTCAACTGTAAAGCGGGGACAATAACACCACTTACATCACCGGGGTGCTCCAACAGCCAAGAGCAAAAGCATGCCATGACCCTACCAGAAGGCCAAGGCCAGGCACAAAGGAGGAAGGCACTTCATAATTATTTTTCAGGATCATGCATCGAATGCAGCCAAGGAATCTCAAAACTATATGCATGAAAGAGATAAAAAAAAAAAGGTTAAACATTGGGGGTCAAAGAGAAGACACCCACAGAGAATGAAGCCAGTAAGAATTCATTTTCCAAGGAGAAGACAAGAAAGCTTTTCAGAAGTGCTATACTCAGGCAGTCTGGAGCAAGATTACAGGACAGCTTAAGGCTACAGTGTAAAACGGTCAGCAGCCAGTTGACTTAAAATGTCATCAGTGAAAATACTGCTACAACCAGCAAACACACCTGTAGAACCAGGAACAGTAAAAAACCGTTATCAGAAAAAACATCACTTCCTTTTCAACCAGATTTTAACCAAGGACCAACATTATGCCAGGCACTGGCTCAGGAGTGCAGGGCAAGATTTGGTTGCTCCACGAGCTCCAAAATCCATCCAAGGAGACAAAAGCAGAAGGCAGCCGGAATACTATACTCGAGGTTGTTAAGCAGGCGGTTAGCATACCCTTCTAGCATAGACATCTGCTCCTGTGTCAGTGCAGCTCAGAAGGACATGTTTTGGGGTCACAGAAGAGGAAACTGATTAAGAAATTCAGTAATTGTGTCAAAGAATATTTCAGGCCAGTGCCTTCTAAAGGCAGTTTAGAGTAGTTGTTATGAGGAGGGCTTCTGGCATCAGACTGTCTGGGTTCAAACCCTGGCTGCGACATAACTAGCTATGTGATCTTGAACCAAACACTCAACATCCTATACATCCGTTTCCTCATCTATAAAAGGGTACCTGCCTTATAGAGTTGTTATGAAGATTAAATAAATTAGTGTACATAAATGAAACTACAAATTAAATAGATTAAATTAACTAATGTCTATAAGCACTATATGAGGTATTCGCTATTATTTGCATTTATACAAAACAGGTTATCAATAATTACAGAGTGAGGGGACAAGAATTATTTTGAATTCATGGCTGAAACAGATGCCTAAAGACAGTACAGGTGGAAACTCAAAATGTGTCCCAACCCCAATTTTGACACAGCATTACTCTTTCACCCCAGGAGACATCCTAAATCTCTCCAATTTCCTCACTTGTCAAATAAGGAAGGGAAAGAGTTATCATAAGCTCAAGTGATTCACCACACATCTTCATCAGTGCTCTGATGACAGGATTATAAAACCCTTTGCCAAAAGAAAAAGTCCTTAATCAACCACTACATAGGGCTTATAGGAGAACCATATAACAATATGACCCCATTACACTTGCCGGGATTTCCAAATCAATTTCGCCCTCGGTGGAGGAAGCCATGATAGCAATACTGTCATTCAATTAGATAACAAGATACAAGATAAATATATTTGTTAGACCACAAGCATTTTATGCACATACAGCTGAAAACTGTTCTCCATTAGCAACTAAATTGTAAGGGTAAATGAATATAAAACAGGGATCTGAGGTCTACTTTCCATGGGTAACTTGGGTACTCAAAAAAAAAAAAATGTATGCAGGACATTAAAGTAAGCAAAAGCTCCTTCATGCCCACGTTCAGGATACCCAGAGCCTTCCGACATGCATGGCACAGCTCTGAGCAAGTAGGCAGAAATCCAACATGGGATACGCTGCAGTGTGTGGGACTCTGGCATAATCAAGCAGCAAGCACCATCCCCAGCGATTGTGTAACACACTGTGCACATTCTAGGGCCCAGGGAATTGATTTAAATTACAGTTTTGTTCCCTTTAAATGGAGTCTGTTGGTGCAAGATTGAGATAAACTACTAAATCTGAAATGAAGATTATAAAAAACCCTTTAATCTTTTTATTAAACTTGAATTGATTTTGTGAATACAGAACAAGTTGCAAGAGATCCTCTTGCAAGGCAGCTGCACACACACAAAACCTTCAATGTGCCTCAAGGCATATACCTGACAAGCACCTTAAATAGACTGATTTTTCCATCTTATTTAACAAGACAGGCAGAAACTAAGTCCTGTACCCCCTCTGCGAAAGGCTTGTCATGGATTAGAATCAAAAGAACAAACAAAATTTTAAGTTAGGCTCTCCCCTTTGCATGAGGGTATTTAAAACTAACTAAGATATGGGTTCATTCCTTCCATGCTTTGCCAAAAGAAAAAAGGAAGAAATGCTGTTGCTTAGCAACAATTAAAACAATGTGCAGCAAAGGAGGGTGGTTTGAAAGAAAGCTAAGCCAGTGAGTTTGCTATGGCCACCCTAGATGACCGCTGTGACCCAAGATCCTGGCTATGTCCCCATCTGGCCTCAGGGTAAAGCCTGGCTGTTTTGTCATTCATTGTATCTTGACCAAGATGACCTATAATCCCAAAGAAATAGGAACCTACTTCTGGATAACATAAGGCTCCTGAATGCCAAAGCCTTCTTATGAAATGTTAACCAGCCTGTTTCTGCCTCCAATCGCAGTTTCAAACTAGCCAGGATCTTGGAAGTCACTTTACCTAAACTCCATTACTCCACTGAACAGACAGGAAAACTGAGGTTCAGAGAGATGAAATGACTCCCCTAAAGGTATTAGAGCAGTTAGTGGCCAAACACTGGGCTGGACACTAGTTCTCAGGTCAGACGCTACTCTTTCCTCTACACTAATCTTGGCAGTTTTCCTACATCTGCTAACAACCGTTCCCTACCTTAATCTATCTAAATTGCAGGCAAGACAACAATCAATTAAGCAGGTTATTGACACTCAAATACTACTCATCACTGGACCACGAAAAATGTCATTCTTATTCGAGGCCCCTTTCAAAGCTGCTGGGAGGTTTCAAGGCCAATCACAAAGAGCTTGCATGAGATGTAAAACCCTTCTCTCTCTCAACAAAACCATCCTACTAAATCCACAAGCCCCCTAGCAGGTGGGCTAATACAGGGCATGCACTCTGGGACTGGGGAAAGAAGGATCCGGTAAAAATTAAAAGGCCACAAGTCTGATCTTCCAGTTTAGGCCCAAGAGTGACTTGTCGTAGCCAAGCAACATACTCTTCTCCATCCAAGTATCATCCTGATAGCACAATACTTGGGCTGTCACTGTCTTAAGCAGGGTACGTGTTGAGGAACCAGAGATCTTCAGCCAACATTTCACTGTGGAAATGCCCAGAGACCGGGTTACTCTGCGCTAGGCCAGACCCTCATTCACAGTACAAACAGGACTCATTACGTTATAGGTAACCCACTGCATGTCCCATGGCTTGTCCTGGCAAGGGACATTAAGGGATGTTAAGTCAAAAGGGTCCAGGACTTCCGTCTTCCTATTTGGCATTCTTCCTCATTTAAATTGTCCTAAATTAAAGCTAGGAAGAGCTTCAGCAGACAGCAGAAAAGTAATACCATGGCCCATTCTCATTTAAAGACTGTGGAAGTGATAAGGGCTGCAGCTTGAGAGCACCTTTGTGCTGTGGGTGGAAAAGCATCCATGGGGCAAGAGGGGGAACAGCACTGGGCCTGGCCTTCAGCAGAGGACTCTGGCTTAACTCATACACTCGCAAGTCATATGATGCTGGGCCAGTTCCCAACTCTTGTCAGCCCAAATGGCATCAGGTATAAAATACATGTGCCCTGGTCTGAGGGGGTGCTGCAAAGCTAAAGAAGATCATGCACGTGAAAAGTGTCACCATCTACTTTGCCCCGGCAGGGCAAGATTTACATTATGTAGGAAGATATTTTACCTGCTTTGCTTCTACTTGCATATAAACAGCTACCATGAGGACGATAAATTACACTGAACAAGTTCCTTAAGGATTTTAACTATGCATTGGTGTGGACTTCCTTAAGACTATCTGCATCTTTCCTCCCTGGAGTATAAACGGTTGGCACATAGGAGGTACCCAATAAGTGTGTGTGGAATGAATGATAATTATTCTAAGAAGTGATGTTTAGCTTACTATGGGCAAGTTACTCAATTTCTTAGAGCCTCCATTTCCTCATCTGCATAATGGGAACATCAATAACTGCATCTCATAGGTGGGTTACTCAGATTAAAAGAGATAATTCATGGGACGTGCTTTGCACAAAGTAAATGCTCTATTAATCTTTGCTATTGTAATTTATAATGTGGGTCTGTTTCTCCACAAAACCCCAAGACTCCTGAAAGCAAGGAAGACTGTAACTCATCTTGCCCCACCATCACCAAAGCCAGCAGCTGGTACATCATCAAGCTTCAGTGCAAAAGGTAAACACTCATTTTCACAACATATTAGCTAAGATTGCTTTTATTGTGCTTGAAACCAACTTCACCGGGGGAGAGAAAAGGAACACAGGGAGCAGGAAAGATACTTATCTAGAAGATCCACACCTGACAGCTGATCGCCTCCTCAATTCATACAAACCACTTAATGATATAATAGTGCTTCCTTTCACCTCACCTTTCCCTGCCCAAACTTCTCCCCATCTTTTTTTTTTTTTTTTTTTTTTGAGACACAGTCTCACTGTGTTGCCTGGGCTAGAGTGCTGTGGCGTCAGCCTAGCTCACAGCAACCTCAAACTCCCTGGGCTCAAGCGATCCTCCTGCCTCAGCCTCCCAAGTAGCTGGGACTACAGGCATGTGCCACCATGCCCGGCTAATTTTTTCTATATATTTTTAGTTGTCCAATTAATTTCTTTCTATTTTTAGTAGAGACGGGGTCTCGTTCTTGCTCAGGCTGGTTTCGAACTCCTGAGCTCAAACAATCCGCCCGCCTTGGCCTCCCAGAGAGCTAGGATTACAGGCGTGAGCCACCACGCCCGGCCATTTCTCCCCATCTTAAACTCTAAGTTTCCCTTCAAACAGCTTTTATTCTGAAACTTAGGGGTTCCCTGTAAAGTTAAAAGCCACACATTTTGGCACCACTGATGTGATACCTGTCCCACATCAAGAATTTGGGGCCGAGACTGTCCCCTTGACATAAACAGAGGAGATCAAGTTTTGAGGGCAAGGACTTGACCATTGCCCCAGTCTTTAACAAGGAGATTATACAATAAATGATATGATCAACACTAAGTCCTAATCTTAATTCCCCAAAACCCCAGTTCCCTTGTTTCTACTCCAACAGCCCTGCAGGTTACTTATATTTAAAAGAGCAGAGATTCTGGGATCAAAACAGAGACTGGTTGTTAGTTTCCATCTTTTTTTTTGCAGAAGATGCCTTTATCTTTAGCTCCTTGGGGTGGGGAGGAAGGGATGGGTAGAAGTGGGAAGAGGAAACGATAATATAGAGAAAGGAATTCATTAACCGCAACGTTTCTATTCCTGGTTTCAATCTGATGTTTGCCTTCCCTATTCTTTCAAGATTATGGGCAAGCCAACACGAATCAGGGAGAAAAGGGATTCTGCCTTACTTTCCATAGACATTGGGGCTTTAAAATGGTACCACATCAACAAAAGAACTAAGGTAGCTGAATTATTCTACATCTCAGCTTTCCTCATCACTTAGAGGACAATGACATTATCCAAAATTCATTCAGATGATGAAAAAGATTTCACTTACGTGAAACAGATGTGTAGCCAATCTTTCCTTCTCACGGGGGAAATCAGGGGCAGGAGATATATTTAAGGAAATCACACACAAAAAAGCAATTCTCTTTCGAAGTGTACTTTTAACCATCAGGGAAAAGCAAGTATGTTCAGTGTTTAACTCTTCTATGTCTATTGTGGGAAAAAAACCAGCTACCAGTCACTGGCAACTACTATGTACCAAGCACTCTAGTAAGCTCTTTATCAATATTATCTTTAATCCTATTATCTTTAGCAGGAAGGAATTCTTTTCCCTTATTTTACAGGTGAGGAAACAAGCTGAGAAAAAGTATGTAATCTATCAAGGTTACTCAGCTTGTGTATGGGAGCATGGGGTCTCGAATCTAGGCCCAGGGGTCCACGTGCTCACCCCACCCACATTTAAAAACAAAAAGAATAACAATGCACAATAATTTTTTTAGTTGCCGACTTTTCAAAACACATAATTATTCTTAAATCACTAAAGGACTCATATACAGTTCCTTTCCCTTCTGCCACCATTTATGAGGACCAGGCTCTGTAGTAAGTACTGGGAATGAAAAGAATAACTAAGGCTTACCGAGCACTTAACCAAGGGCCAGGCTCCCTCGGTACTAAATTCTTAACACACGTTTAATCTTCACAATGACCTTATGAGGTAGGACTATTGTCATCTCACATTCTACAGATGAGAAAACCAAAATTCATGGAGGTAAGTAATCTGTCCAGGGTCACATGGCTAAGAATTAGTGGGACTTGGATTTGAACCCAGGGAGCCTGATCCAAGAGGCTATGTTCTTAAACACTAGGATTGCAGATCTCAGGAGGAGCTCACAAAATTAAAAACCCAAAGTCCGAAGCCATGGGGAACGTTGCATAAACAGGCCTTTGGTTTCCATTTACTTAAGAACAGGTTATGAGGGTTCTCAATATAGGAAATAACTTGGCAGGGAAACAATGGAAGGGAGAGCAAACCCAAACAACTGCACTCAGCTCTGCTGATTGCCCAGATGAAGACTCCAGCATCCCACTCGGCTGCTTGCCAGGACCTCGTTTTTCCATATGTGTTCGTTAAATTCCAGGGTGCAATCGCTCCGTAAGGAAATGGACTCGAAACGCCTCCAAATTGCCCAACTGCCCTATGCATGATTTCTAAACATCAAAATGACTTCAGCTTCAAAAATATATTTGGAAAGGCAGCAATCCCTTCCAAAAGAGATTTTTTACTTAAAAAAAAAAAAAGAAAGGTTTCGTTTTTTTTTTAAGTGTGCTGAACCACAGTTCAAGGAATGCTTTGGAAAAATTTTTAAAACCTCGCTGCCCAATTTCCATGGTAGAGAAGCAGATCTTTCCAGCACTCCAGCAGCTTGCAAAGGCAGCTCTGTCTGGGCCCCTCACCTGTGTGCAGGGGGCCTCAGGTTTTGCATGTGGAATTAAGGAAGTCCTGACCTATATTCACAAAGCCTGCAGCAGAGCTTGTTTTGAACCAGATTTTCCCACCAGTACAAAGCAGCTCACAAACCAGAGACCTTTACTTTTCATTTATGGAGAAAAGGAGTCAACAAATCAAGTCACTGTCATGTGACTACCTGTAGAACCAGGCCAGGCCATAAAAGGGGTTTAGTTCTTTCCAAATGGCCTCTAATCAGACTGTTGCTTTTATCTCAAAACAGTCCCTTCAAATCAGCCACCAGATACACATCCAAACGCCAGGTACTTTTATACTCTAGGGCCAGGAAAACACCTATCTCCTCCAACTTCCCCTATGATCCTATTTAGTTTAAGGTTCTAACCCCACATTTAAATAGTCACTGGTTCATCTGCAACAACACAGAAGAACCTGGAGGACATTATGTTAAATGAAATATGCCAGACACAGAAAGACAAATACTGCATGATCTCACTGTACATGGAATCTACAAAAGTTGAACTCACAGACACAAGAGCAGAAAGGTGGTCACCAGGCGCTGGGGTGGCGGACTGGGGAGGTGTTGGTCAAAGGATACAAAATTTCAGTTACACAGGCACAATAAGTTCCAGAGATCTAATGTATAACATGATGACTATAGTTAGTAACAATATATTGTATACTTGAAAATGGCTAAAAGTAGATTCTCAGTGTTTTCTCCATAAAAAAGTGAGAACTATGTGAGGTAATCGACCATGTGTTAATAACTCAATGTAGCCATTCCACAATGTATACATATTCCAAAACATCACGTTGTACACCATAAATGTATACAGTATTTGTCAATTTTAAAATAAATTTTAAAATATATGTATATATAAAAAAAAAAAACAAATAGCCACTAGTTAACTTTGTACAATGCATTAAACTCTCTCCCAGGTTCATGTCCCAACTCCCAAGGCCAGTGTGTAGGATAGGATGATTAGGGCTCACGCCGGACCCAAGCAACGCGCTTCTGATTCACATTCCTCCACTTGGCCCCAACTGCAAAAGCCAAGCCTGGATCAGCTCTTCCCCAAGTAATAAAAGTCAGTAGTTTATAGCCCAGGCTCTATTAGCAATGGTTCTTAACCTTGGCTGCACAAGAGAATCACCTGGGGAGCTTTCAAAAAATCCCAGTGCCCAATTAAATCCGAATCCTTGGGCATGGAACTCAGACATCAGTATTTCTGAAACTTCTCCAGGTGATTTCCCCATGCAGCCAAAGTTGAAACCACAGCGCCTACGCCATACGTCACCAGCCATGTGACCCCCCGCCCCCCTGACGAGATGCTGGACCTCTGAGTACATCAATCCCCTCGCAGGATGGAGGGATGGCTTCCTGGGCTCACGCAGGCAGAGTAGTCAGCACAGTGCCCAGCACAGTCAACCAATCTTGTCCCTTTTAATATTCAGAGAGGGGAATTAACTCTATGAGTGACTGGATTATGATCAGTGGATCAAATCTTACTTCTGCAGCACTCAAAATTTTGTTTAGGAAGGAGACATGGGGAGAGATTGAGAAGAAAAAAGGCGGCAGAGGCAATAGCCACCTCAGGTTCTATTACTCGGGGCCACAGCAACAAAAACTTTTTTTGTAAACAGTCTCCGCCCCTCCCCCCAGGTGCAAACACTCTCCCGCTAGTCTCATGCCAACTGGATGCAGCTCAACACCAAATGTCTTACAAACGGTTTCTCTCCATCTGGATGTCTGCCTTCTATTTTATTCTAATTTCTTTAGCTTTTATCCAAAAAAGTCAAACAGTTTCTAAACCATTAAACAATAAGAATTTGTAACTCAAATGATACAATCTGCAAATGGCAAGATTTGAGTCCTTTGGTACCGAGGGCATCAAATACCTAACCCAATGGTTCTCAACCCGGGCTATATATAAGAATCACTTAGGAAGCCTTAAAAAATGCTCCAGCCCCAACTTCCAGAGATTAACTTAACTGGTCTGCGGTGGGGCCCTATGCATCCATTTAATTTAAAAGCTCCATCAGATAATTCTAACACATGGCTACAGCTGAGAACCACTAACCACGACAACACCCAAAAACAAAAATTTTATCATCTAAGATACCAACTATATTTTAAACACCTCTTGCAATAAACTAAGCTACCTTTCAAGGAAGGGAGCCTAAAGAGAAAGCCAACTTTGGTAGGAAAGCTGCCCTGCCTACGTCTTTTGACTCAAAAAGCAAGTGCAGTAATGAACTTCTCATTCCAGTTAAGGTATCTAAGAATATCGGCACCCCCAAAGGGACAGCGAGAGCTGCTGAAATAAATGTTCCCTGTGACTGGATCCATAAATCCTATTTGTTTGGAGAAAAACCTGCACAAATGTAAGACTTTAAACTGAATTAGCATTTACCAACATCTATTCAATAGACAAATTAAGGCTCTAATAAAAGTCATTCTAATCTTGACACTGTATTTATTTATGCATTTTTTAAGAAGTTATAAAGCTTGGATTGAAATCATACTCTGAAAAATACATAAGGTAGCAGACCTATAATTGCTTACAAAAAGAAAAAAAAACCTCACATACACACAATGACACACTTTATGAATTTTCAGGTGAGTCAAGGTGACCACTCCAGGAAGGCCACCACCTTACCTCTGAATTTCTTAGGTGGATTGTTAAGGTCCCCGGTTTCTGGCTGTACGACACAACGATCATCAACCAGGCTGCAAAGAAGACACAGATAAAAGCTATATCAAGACAAGGGTAGAAAAATAGAACCCTAAGCACTATGCAAAAATCAGATATCCCAGGGCTTTTCCTGTGCAAAATTTAGAAAATCATGGCATATTCTCCTGCCAGGGAGCTGTTTACACTAGAGGTTTCCTATGCATGGAGCTAAACCTAATCCAAAAGCCCAACGTTCTGCTTCTGTGACGCTCCTTTCCGTTAACCACATCCACGATGGATCTGAGCACAGCACACAACACACTGACGTGGGGAGACACAGCAAGCGGTCAGTGCAGTCTACTAATGCTGGCTGAGGCGGCAACTCTGTACCAGGCATTGTGCTAGGTCTGGGGATGTGAAGATGAGGATGAATATGAGCCAGGCTTCTGCCCTTAGGGAGTTCAGGGATAGTGCAGGAGCCCTAAAAGCAAACCGATAAAGAAAATATAATCCAAGGGCTATAAGAGAAGGAAGAAAAAAATACAGCCAGAAGTGAACTGTGCCTGAGGCCATCTGAGAAGCTGCAGGCAGAGGAAGTTATAACACAACTACTGGAAGAGCTGAAATACAAGTGGGAGGCGAAAGAGGGAAGCATTTCCAGGTGGAGGGAACCTCGAGCACAAATACATGGAGATATGAAAGGATTGTGGAGCTTCAAAAGCAACTAGTGGGGAAAGTACAAAAAAAATTACAAATAAATAAGTCTAAACTACATCAAGATCCAGTATTTAAAGTCCTGACCAATCAATCTAACTGACATGATTCCTTTAGGAGAACCGCTAAAAAAAGTTTTTTTAATAGATGAGGAAACTGAGGCTCTATGAAATTAAATGATTTGTCCAACTTCCCAGAACTGGTATCAGTAGGACTGGCTCATTTTACAAGTGACCACATAACTTGCTCCCAGCTAACATGCTGTGGTCTTCCAGGATTGCTTCCATTAGTCTGTGCTGCCTCTTATCCCAAAGGCAAGGTACCATTCAGCCTTTACTCTTACTCTTTGTTCCTCCAAAATTCACCTCTTAACGTCCTGCCTATCCTTCAAGACCCCAATTCGGAGCTCCACCTTCTTCACAAAGTCCCCCGAGCCTTTCCTGCCCCAGCCGCTCCCTGCCTCTCCTCCTCTGTCCTCCCAGCCTCACAGGCTGAGACCTCAAAGGTGCACCAGGCTACGAGTTCCATAAAAGCAGTAGGCTGCCTGCTTTGTTGCCCAGAAGAAGCCCAACGTTGTCAGCTCGGTATCTATTTGGTGGGTAAATCAAAGTGTCCAGAGTAGCCCACCAGCAGTTTGCCTCCATGTAAGACCTCACTGCATGGCCTCAGTTCTTACACAAAAATCAAGAGCAGAATGTGCACATGTAAAACCCCTGCCCTGAGCCGCTGTAAGTACAGTAATGCCTCCAGAGCTAACTTAATACTTAAAGGGCAGGCTCAGAAACCCAGGTAGGGCTGGGCTAATTAATCAACAAGTTCTCAAACAAGGAGAATGTGGTAGGAGAAAGTGCCTCAGTCGACTCTAGAAGACAAATGAATTGTAGATGGAACTCTGTCATGACCGCGACGACATCATTTTACCCCTCCGGGTCTCAGTTTCTTCACCTACAAAATGAAAGAGTTGGTCTCAAGGATTCTCAACTAGGGGGATGTTCATCAGACTTTGTTTCTATATCTACTGATACCAGGACCCTGTCATCCCAGTTTACTGAAGCTGTCTTCCAGGATGGAACCTGAAACCCTTATTTTTCATAAGCTCCAAAGGTGATCCAGAAGACATCACCGATGAGTGCGCACGCACGCATGCACTGGCTCTCCACAGTCCTGCTGGAGTTCTAAGGTTCCTCAGTCAAGAACACCATTCAGAGGGAACCACCACCTACACAGATAAGATTGGGCTGTGGAGCTAGACACCAAGTCCCATAAAGACTGGCAGTCACTCACCATGGTCCAGGACTGTTGCTCCATAAATGTTAAAAACATGAAAAGGAGGAAGGGAGGTCAAAAACTTACTTTCCAGATCCATTTTTACATTGCTATCCTCAAATATATGTAGGTAACCAAGAAAACAAAGTATTCATCTGAAGGAAGTATCAGTGACCCAAGGTTCAAAAATGAGCCATCCTCACTTAAAAAAAAAAAAAAAGAGGGAGGTACTCATCATTAATTTGTTTCTAATACTTGAGGAAAACACTTACAAAGCAAAGAGTTTGTACTTCATATGAATTTTAAGAATAGATGCCCTGGAAGCAAGGGAGAGAGGGAAAGAAGATGCTAAGACTTGAGGGGCTCAGGAGGCCCTCAGGTGGCTGGGAGGACAGAGGTCCCAGGGGAAAGGTGGGCATATGGTGGCATTGAGGCTTAATAGGGCATCCAGACAGGGGCCACGGGCAGACAGGGAGGAGAAAGAGACTGCCCCGCAGAGGGTCACCATGAGCAGCCTTAGCCTGGGAGCACTGAGTCTTCTGAGCTGTGAATCCCTGGGCGAGTGACTTCATCTCTCTGAAGCTCAGAGGTTTTGCCTCCATAAATGGTGATAATGATAGTTTAGTGCTCACCACGAACAGCTGACTGAGGGTTAAGGGATGACTGATGTAGGCACAGGGCCTGGCACACAGGGAACACCCACAGGGCTCACGGACCTGCTTACCGCTGCCATTTATTATTATTGTCATTGCTGAGAACAAGAAGAGGGTGGAAGATTCAAACATGGGTGACGAGAAGAAGAAGGAGCCAGCCAAGAAGAAAGAAGGGGCAGTCAGAAAGGCGCAAGCAGCAGGAGGCCTCTTTGCCAAAAGCCACATAAGGTAAATCGTTAAGGGTAGGTCCATAACGTAGAGCGGTCAAACGTAGAAACAGTCATTGGATTTGGTGACTTATTTTTATTGGATGACTTTCGAAAATGAAATTTTATACAATGAGAGAACAGGTCTAATTGAGCTCTAATTCTGTATCTGAAATAACTTGGCTCCTTGAGGGTGGAGTAACCCAAAGGAGAGCCTGGGAATACTTATTCTGCACAAATACCAGAAAACAAGCGTGCTTTAAATAATAGCTAGAATTTTTTTTAAAACAAAAGGTTTTGGCCACTATAAGAACAAGGTTCTTAGAGACGCTGTTGGCCTTCCTTCCCCCCATTTAGTTGAGACCAGCTCTTGCCAAATTCAACAATGCCACCCTGGGCCTAACTATTCCTTCCTACACAAAGACAATATAGACTATTTTGGAGTTAACCATCTTGATTCTCCATTCTGCTTCTGTCTGCCTTTGGGGCTATTTCACTTCTCATTTCCTCTTCCAGACAATAGGATTAGGAGGAGAAGGGAGAAGATAATCAAATGAGTATATTATGAAATATATGTAAAACCCTTAAAAGTTGTATAAAGATTGAAGAAAGCACAAAAGAGCAAAAAATCTGATTTATAGAATTTTGTGCAATTTATAACTTTCAAATGCATATAGCAATTTAAAGTAGGAAAGGTCTGCTTCAAAAAAGAGAGATAAACATCCCAGAAGTCCTGGTCTTTGCTTATATTACAAATGAGTCACTATTTGAAAAGAAGGGCTTTTATAAAACTGAAAAGTACTTCTTTGGGGTCTGTAAATATTCATCTTTAAACTTTATTCCATTCACTTAGCACTTTCCCCTTTATATAGGAAGGAACAGCAAATTATAATGAATTCAGAATTAAGAGAGTCCTAACTAAGGAGGTTTTGCTCTTTCAGAAATAACAGAAAATTGTGTCTTTGTGTAAGAGGTTAAACTTGGCGAACATGGGATTTGATAATTGTGATTTCAACTGCCCCTGGAAAGCCAAGTAAAATGGTGACATTCTTATGTTAGGAAAAAAATCACAGTTTTAAGCTGATGTTATGATGTCTTAAATCCTGCCACACAAGAAATTGCATGCTCTTACCCCAAGGTGCTAATAAATCCATTTGTCGATCCCTCAGCGTACAGAGAACAAATGTCTCCAATATGCAGGAAACTAGACATTTTGTCAGACATGTCTTTCTCGAAAATCCTAGACAAAGTAAAATATGCAACATTGTTAGAAGGAAAGAAATGCTCAGAGCGGGGGAAAAAAAGTCACTAAGAGTTGGCTTAGCTCAATTTTCCAAAGTGCCTTACTTGAAAGTCAAATTTAAATAGGAGTTTGACAGGCAGGCAATTCAATGAGCCAAGTAAGGACATATGCAACAACATTTTTTCCCCATATATTATTTAATTTCAGGATATTCCAACCACAGTAACATTTGTTTCTAACAAAACCACGCCTGGATCAGATTCTACAAGTTGAGGACCCTCGATGATAAAATACCGCAGTGAATATAAGGGCTCTAGGGAACTCGGCCAAGAACTCTGCAGTGATCAGGGAGCTGGAAAGTCTTACTTATGCAACATTAACATATTCAGTTTGCCTCAGGGAACGTTAAGTCAGAAGGAAACACCTGTTATAAAACTTGGGTCTGGCAAGGCCATAGGGCCTAGGCCGAGGAACCAAAGCAACAAAATGACATTAATAAAAGGAAGCCTGCTAACAAATACCACAAAGTCCCATGGCCTTTTAAGAATTCAACAAGTGCACGCGCTCCATGCAAATGCTACCTAAATGCCTTTGCTTCTCATCTTTCACCAAGAAACACTTCCAGAGGGGCAAAGGCCCTTAGACTGCACCTGGCCCAGCCCCTTCTGTATTCGAGCAAGAATAATAAGGTTCCCTGGCCAGGAACGCACAGCTAGTTAGAGCCAGTCCTAGAAAGGCATTTAAGTCTCAGGAAATCTCTACACAGCCCAGAAATCATTAAACACACACAAATATCAACAAAAATATTGATGTGATTCATAGAAACAGCTTTCATCAGGGCCATAAATATTGAGGAGTGGGAGCCAACTGTAAAAAGCTAAATTGACATTTAAAAAACAAGCTCGGTTAGGTGGGAAGACGGTGTTGGTGGGGACTGCAGCTAACTGACCAAAGTTTCCACAGACACCCAGTGTGTGTTGACGCCCAGGGGAACTGAGGTCTTCCAAAGGACCCCTCCTCCAAAACCAGACCCCTTTAGACACCTTTTGCCATCTATTTACTCAAGTTCCCCTTCCGGAAACGATCTATCCCACACCAGCCATAAGCGTAATGGTGTGGAACAGCACTGTCTCTCCTTCAATTGCTTTCTGGGTGCCGGGTTTTCTTTCAGGAAGAATTACGCAGCAATGGTCAGCATGAAACTTTGGGAAGCATCCTCCTACCTTAGCTGGAATGCCAGCTGCTGAAAACAAATCATTAAAGAACCTCAGTTCACTGCTTGTGAGAAGCCACAGGTTAAAGCTAATTTGTAGCCCCCTCTAACAACCCAGACATTGCAAAAGAGATAAAGAGCATTTTACTGAACATGAATTCTTTTTAATAGAGGGAGACAGCAACTGAGAACACAGAACACAGAATAAACTCTCAAACAAAAGAGCTAGCATCCATCTCCAGACCCTGAGGAAAGACACACAAATGATGTGCAGAGGGACAGTTTGCCAAGTACTCCTCTCTGGAACCCTGTCAATCATTGCATCATTTCTTCCTAACTAGATATTTTATACCTAAAGGCAAACCAATGTTTTAAACATCCAAAAAGGCTGCACAAATGAAAAACATTGAGGGGCATTAATATTTCCCTTATGTGGTTATATTTAAAAGCTTTATGATACAGGGTCAGAAGTCAGTGTACTCCTGGGACCAATTACTGGAAAACAATTTCTGTTTTAATTTTGAGTCAGACCAAATTTGTGTCTGCACACTCTGGCCTCTCGGAAGGACACTGCGGAGTCGCAAGTGTAAGAGAGCAGGTGTGTGCTCCGGCAAGAGGAGCAGAGCCTTGTCCAGTGTGACTAACACTCTCCTCTTGGGACTGCCCTTTGAATGAGCATTTGGCCCCAGTGGAGACCAGGCCAGGAAATAGCAGCGTGACTGCTGTTTTCTGAACCATTGCCACCAACTGGATACCTTACTCAAAGATTCCAGGCCCTCAATGGGAAGAAGCAGACACAATTCAGTGTTCTGTAATGACAAAGCATGATGTACCCAATGTTGCCTGCAGTTGATAATGGCAACAGATGTCTGGACACTGCATTTCTACAGCACGGTTCTGCATTATTTCCATTTCTGATTAATACTAGCTGGCACTTATCAAGCACTATCATGCCCGCCAGTGTGCTAAGGGTTTTACAAATGTTCTCTTACTGAATCCTCATGACCACAACATAAGGCAGGCACTACCATTATTGCTATTTTATTGTTGGGGACACTGAGGTACAGAGAGGTTAAGATGCCCAAGTCACATATAATTAGCAAGCAGGAAGGCCAGGGTTATAACCCAGGTCTATCTGACTCTTAAGTGGAGCTTTTTATCAACAATGATCCCAGGAACATGAGCTAAAATGTTAACCATTCTTATTCTCTGGGTGGTAAGATTAAGGAGAACTATCTTATTTTTATTTTGAGACAGGGCTACAGTGTCATGGCATCAGGCTAGCTCACAGCAACCTCAATCAAACTCCTGGGCTCAAGTGATCCTCCTGCCTCAGCCTCCCGAGTACCAGGGAGTACAGGCACTCGACACGACGCCCAGCTAATATTTTTGTTGTTTCTATTTTCAGTTGCCTGGCTATTTTTTTTTTTTTTTCTATTTTTAGTGGAGACGGGTCTTGCTTTTGCTCAAGCTGGTCTCAAACTCCTGACCTCAAGCGATCCTCCTGCCTCAGCCTCCCAGAGTGCTAGGATTACAGGCGTGAGCCCTGGCGCCACGCTGTAGAGTATCTTCTTTACACACAATTCTATTTCTAGTTTTTCTACCATGGCCATGTAATACTTTCCGAAGTCAGGAAAAAAAAGTTAAATATCTTCTTTGTAACCAATATGCTTATAGAGTAGACAAGATAATTGAACAAGTAACCTTTAGCCACATTTCACATTTCCCCCTGAAAACACAGGCCAGTACACCCACCACAGTTAATGATCCTCCACTGGGCAACCTGCCACGGTTCCCAATTAAAAACAACCAAAAAGAGTGGGGAGGACAGATTCTTCCCCAGGGGTCTCAGGCAACAATCCCCTCACAAAGGACCAGGCAGAAGGCTTCCTTGTCTGGCTAGAAGCCGCTGGCGGCCTCCCCTCTCAGTGGAGTGGAGGAAGAGCTTGGCAGGAGGAGGGAGAGGTCCTGGTGCAATTATCAGCGATGTCCTGGAAGGAAAAACAAAGGCCGGGAACGTCAACAGCACAGGCCTCTGTGGCGGGAGGGGAGGAGGCGGAAAGTCGGCCTGTGAGGGATGGCCCTGGGAGCAACCTTCTGGAAGACTTCCTGTTGTTCAGAAGCAGGGTGAGAGAGCCTGCCTCTTTATCTCATTGTGGGCCATTTGTGCCTGCAACCTTCTAGCCACTGCTCTCAGGGCTCCTGTGTCACTCACACAATGACAGGGGACCACCTACGAGGAAACGGAGCTGGCGCCCACCTGCCAAGGAGCTGGGCGATTGTGGGACTTCAAACACTGTGTGGACACCCAGGGCCCTTTGCTAACAAGCCACGTCTGACATACAGGAGGGCGGGTCCAGGTGGTCAGCTCCGGCACCCTGGCCCTCTGTCCCTAAGCTCTGCCTCCCAGCCCGTGTAAACCTCTCTGCTTTCGTTTCCTCGTTTGTAAAACAGCAGTGATACTTAACTTCAAGAGGTTGTTGTGAGGGATAGATGAAATAATGCCTGAAAAGTGTTTGGTGCAGTGGCTGGCATACTTCTATTGCTCAACGCTAGCTATTTTTATTATTCTTTAGTAAGAGATAAAGTGGAATTCTGGAAGATTCTAGAGCTTCAAAATTTAAACTCAGTAAAGGAAAGGATGCCCTGTTTAAAAAGTCGGCTGGGTATCATAACAAACGAACTCCTGTATGACCTGTGACAATCTATGTCACTTAAGGGAAGATAATTATCCTCCCTAATTCTACTGTTGAGAAAAGCTGAATAACATGAAATTATACTCAACTCCCAACCACACAGCATTTCCGCCTTCCCAAATACACAGAAGCATAGAATAAAAGTCGAAGGAACTCTGTAAGCATATTAATTCCATCTCTCGCCCAGTGATGGAATCCCTCCATAATGTCTCCTGTGGACCGTCTGGACTTCTGTGTAAACACTAGGCGATGGGGCCTACTTCGTGTTCAAACAGCCATGATTAAAAAAAAGCATTGCTCCTGTACCCTCCCCGACCCCCCACAAAAGGACCGCCACCTCCCAGAACTTTTGCTACTACTCTTCTGTCCTCTGATGCATCAAAGACCTCTAAACAAGTGAGTGCTATCTAGCTTATTTTGCCTTAACACTTGCTTCTCCAGTCTGAGCAACATAGTAAGACCCCATCTCTACAAAAAATAGAAAAATTAGCCAGGCGTCCTGACGTGTGCCTGTAGTCCCAGCTGCTCAGGAGGCTGAGACAGGAGGATCTCTTGAGCCTGGGAGTTTGAGGTTGCAGTGAGCTATCATGGTGCCACTGCACTCCAGCCTGGGAGACACAGCAAGATCCTTATTTAAAAAAAACAAAAAAAACAAAAAAACCTCGCCTCTTTTTACAAAGTGTCACCATCCTCCTCCCATTCCTGATGGGGCACGGCCTCAAGAGCACCCCTCACCCCCTGGCAGGCAGGAGCTGAGTGCCCAGGTTCAAGCCCCAGCTCTGTCACTTACTCATCACACACAGGACTTCAGGAAAGTTCAGGAACTTCCCTAAGCCTTGCTTTCCCCAGCTGTAAAATGGGCACCTACTTTAGCAGGCTGTCATGAGCTTCAGCAAGATGGTGTTTATAAAGCATTTGGCAAGTGTCTGGCACGAAGCAGGCATACAATCTATGTAAACTGTCACTATTAGACCCTCACCCACCACCAACTCTGACCAGTCAAAGCACCTGTTAAAGCAGGATTCTTCCAGGGTGGCTTGACCAGGGCAGAGAGGTGGATCACTGCCTCTGGGAGACGCTCGTGCAGACGGAGGCTGCGGCAGCTTTGCTGAGCCCCACACCACCCCTGGCTGAGCTCCCTTCGCTCTCCACCAAAACTGCTCCCTGAGCAGTGTGTTAAGAAAAGGGACATTTGATGCTATTCCTAAGAAAGATGCAAATAAAAATAAATTCACAGATGTCCTTGGAGCACAGGAACCACGGGGGGCGGTCTTCAGAATCTGTGCTGCTCTCCGCCTGCTCTGCACCTCTCCAGTCTTCTCTGCTGGCTCCAGTCACCACTACGCCACGAGGACTCATGGCCAAGAGCCACTAGGATTCTGCTCCTGGCTGCCCACAGCAGCCTAACATACCACAAAGAATTCCCCTGCCTGCCCAGCCTGCTCCTCCTCCTCATACCCACTTCTCAGCCACCACACCCAAGCCTGGTGGCACTGTCAGTCTTCCCTCTCTCCTTGCCCCTGCCACAGGGCCTTTGCCCATGTTGCGCTCTCAAGCCCACAGCACTCTCATCCCTAGCCCACCCCTTGCTCTAGTTAAAGTCAAGTCACCCTTCAGATTTCAATTCAATTATCTTTTCCACGAGAAAATCTTTCCCAGCCTCCCAGATAAGGTCAAATTCCACTCTTACAACCTTTCTGCACCACGGATCTCTCCTTCCCAGCCATCATCTCAGTCACAAATTCACATTTATTTGTGTAATTCCTGTCTGACACCTGCGCAAGGCACACACTGCATTCTAGAGACCTGTTTGGGATCCATTTTGTACACAATTGTATTCCCAACACCAGTGCCTAGCACATAGTAGGTGCTCAGTAAAAATCTGTTAAGCCAATTAATGAAGAAGTCTAATCGAGCATCAAATCTCATTAATTTTAAGCTTTAATATATCCCCTGAACCTTCTAATCCTTTTGAACTGCCCCCTGCAACCTAAGTCTCAGCCAGTATCATTTCTCAATTGGATTCCATAAGGCCTTTCAACTCATCTCTCTGAATCTGGTCTTCCTCCTCAATCTATTCTGCACACAACAGCCAGCATGATCTTCTAGACCATACCATTCCCTGCTTTTTAAAAACTTCCAGAATCTCTTTGGGGCTCTTCATGATCTAGCCCTGCCTATGTCTACCCTTGCCCTCCATACTTCAGCCATAATAAACTTTTTCTAGGCCCCCCAACATTCTGTATGCCCCTCTGTCCCCTGGGCCTTTGTACATGCTGCCCAAGACATGTGCCTCCCTCCCATGCCACTTCTTGTAGCTAACTCCCACTCAACAGCCCCAGTTTGACGTCACCACCGCTGGGAAGCCCTCTCTGACTTCCCAAATCTGGGTTATATGTCCCCAACATACTTCTCTCTGTAGCATCCCCTCACCCTACGTGGGCCCACAACCACTGTCCTAACATTGCTTATTCACTTGTTTACTTATTTGTCTTCTCCACTGGAGTGCAAACCCACAAGAGCAACAATTATAGTCGTCATCTTCCCGAATGCATCCTATCACCTGGTACAGTGCCTGGGACACAGCATGCAATCAAACCTGAGTTCAGGGTCACTATAGTGCCATCCTGTACGCTGCCTAGAAGAGTTTGTACTGATTTTTAGGTGACTATTATCCCAAATAAAGCCAAGTTTACACTGTTGGATTAAAGATGGATAACAGAAGCCTACTCACTCTTACAGCAGATTTCTATGAGAAATCTGGGAGCAAGAAACAAAATTTCTAACTTTTATCCCCACTGACCAACCCTTTTGTATGTCCAAAATGGCTGCGAGTGCTGACAAGAATGTACACTTGGGGCTGGGCACCGTGGCTCACGCCTGTAATCCTAGCACTTCAGGAGGCTGAGGCCGGAGAATCGCTTGAGGTCAGGAGTTTGAGACCGGCCTGAGCAAGAGTGAGACCCCATCTCTACACAAAAAAAAAAAAAAAGTAGAAAAAACTAGCCAGGCAGGCATGGTGGCGCGTGCCTGTAGTCCCAGCAACTCAGGAGGCTGAGGTAGGAGAATCGCTTGAGCCTAGGAGTTTGAGTCTGCAGTGAACTATGATGATGCCACTGAACTCCACCTGGGGCAACAGAGCAAGACCCTGTATCAAAAAGAAAAAATGTACACTTGGAAACACAGACTCAGAACACCTGGGTTTGAATTCCTGCTTTATCAACCGCCAGTTGTGTATCCTTAAGCAACTTACATAATCTCTGAGCCTGAGCTCCCTTATCTGTTAAAAAAAAAGGGGGGGGGGAGGCCAACCCTTCATATGTCTCTGGGTCCTTGTGAGGAGGAAACCAAATAATCCACATAAAGTGCTCAACACAATACCTGGCCCTTACTAGGTGTTCATTTTTGTATTTCTGAATGAGACTGAAAGGAAAACATCCACTTCTGTTCCTTCAAAGTTTTCACTCACCTGTCTACTTGATATATGCTTCTTACTTGGTCAACACTGTTGGAAACACATCTGAAGAAATGCTTAAATCCTCTGTAAGTTATGAGGCAGCTGATGTTTGGACAGCACATCCAAAGTATCACTGCTTTGCGTACCCAAATCCACAGCACCCAAGACAGCCAAACCTAAATTCAACTCCCCTTCTTCTAACATCAAACCAAGTCCCCTGCTGGGAGTGGTGGTGGAAACCTCTTCAAAGGGATGATAATTCAATATTTAGAACCTCTTCCACTTTGGTGTTAAAACAGGACGAAGCACAGCCTCACCAAAAAAGAAATGTGTTCATTTAATTTTAAGCAGCTCAAGATAGGTTTTAGATTTTTTTCTTTGCTAAAAGCTCTGAAAATTTGGCAGAAAACTCACTCATTTGACTGTGTCAGAAAACTCATTTATCGGAATTTTTTCCATCTATTATTTCTCCTGCACACACTTAACTAATTGCATTATATTCATTTTTATTAAAAAAAAAAAAAAAACCTCGACTTTCACCTACACACAATTCAGAATTTAAAAGTTAGCAACTCCTGAAACTGAGACTAAAGTAGAATACTTTCAATAACCAAGAAGTTACCTAAGGTATCTACTTCATCCTCAAGGATAGACGGGCCTGCGAGAAAATCAGAAACTGACTTTGTACCAGTCAATGGACCCCAAAACTACAGACCTGTAGGTTTTTATCGATACACAGAGGCAATCCTCCTTTGTTTAATTAAGATGAAGCCACCTGGCCATTGGGGTGAACAGCCTGACTTTCAGTGTGTTTTTTGCAGGGTGAGGGAAGTCCCCCTGACAGTCTGACCTTAAATGAGGCCCTTGCAAAGCGCTGGGGGTCAGGCACTTAGGACCCCTTGCCATGCCTACACCCCTAGTGCACCACTGATTTCGTAATGACCAAGCACCTGATGTGTTTTGCCACCCAATTACCTTAAAGTGGGAATCTTATATACATCACCCAAGACACATGCAAACTACTCCCCACAGGCCAGGTTTGTAATCATTTACACTTAAACAGTTAAGCTGGCTAGCATGGAACATATCTCATTTATTATTAATAAATTCCAGCTGGTTCCTGTAACACCAGTTGCAAAAGAACCTAAAAGCAATAAAGTGTCAAGACAATCTAATTTCTATTGTAGGACACAATTTCATCTAAGGTCAAAAGCCACAAGAAGAATCAAGTGAGGGTTGTAGACTAACAACTATAAAGGAAGTTGCATTAGATGCTGCTGTTCTCAGACACAGAGAAGAACCTATGCTTTACAATTTTTTAATGAACCATCCCACTGCAAAACTTCTGGACTGCTTGGTATAATCTTGCTCATCAGAAAAAGATGAACATAAGATGAATACCACTAGTTTCCAAGTTGTCAGTGTTCCTTTGCATTCAGGAGGAGTTTTAGCTTGGAAGTAACTTTGTTCTGCAAAAACAACTGAAAAGTATTCCCATGCATGAACAGAAAGATCTGATACGATACCCAGAATTAGGGATGTTCAGTTGCATCCTGCCACTTAGGCCCTTAACTTCTCCCTCTCTCAAATGTTCTATGTCACTGCCCAATCTTTCAAATTACCCATCTATCCTATGAGCCAGTGGCTCTCAACAGCAGCTCCAGTTTCAGGGAAACTTCAAGGTCAAAACTGTCTTCATAACACCAAGGCATTATTTGCCTTTTCACTCCATCTTTCACACATGTGCAGTGGAGTTTTCCAGAGGCTTACAAGGCATATGATGTCACAACAGACCGAAAGCAAGAAGAGATACAAGATATGTGAATCCAGCTATCTTCTATTAAGCCAGACTTTAAAGTGATTTGCAAAAAAAATGTGTAACAATGCCACTCTTCTCACAAAACGTTTTGTTTTGGAAAACAGTTACTGTCCATTTAAAAGAAATGTTACTATGTTAATGTGTAACAGGTTTTTAAAATGTTTTCTCAGTGTTAATTTCTAATACAGTAAACACCGACAGACATAACTCAGGTCAACTAGAAGTTATTTGAGGTCCTCAATAGTTTTTAAGCATGTAAAGAGCTCCTCAGAGCCAACAGTTTGGAAAATGCTGCTATAAACTTTTCTTTGATTAAGATGTGCTCTCGCATTGGATGTGTGCTTAGAACTCACACTTTATAAATTTGATAAATTTATATAAAAGTGTGAAAATGCAAAATATACAACTGAACAGCCAGGGCTTTGGAGAGTGAATCCCTCAATTTGAAACCTAAATCCTCCTTTTTATTGAGCACATTTATTGATAGCTACTATGTACCAACACTACTCCTCATGTTGGGGATACAGGACGAGACAAGCCAGACAAGGTCCCTGCTCACATGACACCTGTACTCTAGTGAAGGCAGATGGACAGCGTACAAATACATAAGATATAAAACAAGGCAAATCATATAGTGATAAGCACATGCAAAGAATTAAAACTGGATGATATGATTGAGTAACAGCTTAATATTGGCTGGTCAGAGAAAACAAGATGAGAACATTTAAGCTAAGACCTGAAAGTCAAGAGAGGCAGTCATGCAAAAAAAAATCAGGCGGAAGAGCATTTTAGGTAGAGCAAATAACTAGTACAATGACCCTAAGGCAGAAAAAAACTCAGCAAGTTCAGGAAACAGAAAGCCAGCCCCACGTCAGTAGCATTAATGGGGAAAAGAAGAAAGCACAGGGTAAGGTCAGAGTAGAAAAGCCAGGGCCAGTGGGACTTCACAAACCAGGGTAAAAAGTGTGCCTTTTATTCTAAGCGTGATGGGAAGATCATAACCTTGATCAAGTTACTTACATTTTCTGGCCCTCAATTTCCTCATCTGCAGAGTGGGGATACTGAAGGCTTACCTCATACAGTTATGCTGAGGATTAGATAAGAAAATAATCTGCTTACTTAGCACATGGGAAGGGGAACACAAGAAACGCTCCTGTTTGCTGTTATTATTCTACTTCTAATCTGCTGTTTTCTGCTCCTATAAACTACTCTTTTTAAACTTCTTAGGGCTTACAATCAGCTGAGGATCAGCCCTACCAACCACCGAGTTTTAAATGAACATAAAAAAGGAAAACGTAGTGAAATGCATTTACCTGAACACGTCAGTGCCAACTGCAACAGGCCATTCTGCCCGCCATTCCTAATAAAACCAAAACCACCAAAGCACAGCCAGGTGAGGACCGCACGATTGCATCACATTCACATAACACCCTCTGTGTCCACCCTTCAGTCACCAAGCTTTGCCACTTGGCTCCAAAGCACAATGCGTTTGGACAGTCATTCTTCTGCTGACGAACGTAGCCAATGAAAATCCATCAGCCTTCCCTGCTTTTTCTTGGCATGTCCACACTCCTTCTACCTCCTAAAAAACAAAGGGCCCTTGCCAAAGTCCTTTGGTGATGGTTTCATCACTGCTTGTCTTAAAAATAATAAAATCAAAAAGCTGTCTTTAAAGTTAGGTCTATCCATGAAGGCTTAAAAGCACCTGGCGAGCCAAGAGGCCACATGGCAGCCGGCCCTTGCTGGACCATGGAGAAGGACCAACACAGAAAGGCCCTGCTTCCATCTTTAGGTCAAGCAGCCCCCAGTGGGGCAGGTTAACAATGGGCAGAGCCACGCAAACCCTGAGGTCTCTCAGAGGAGAAACAACAGTATGCCCAGAAAAAGGAAGAGTCGCTGGCATTTGATCAATCTCCTGGCAAGAGGCCAAGGAAACTCCCTCCAGAGGAGCACAAGTCTCCTTATGGCGTCCTCACCCAGGTACATATATGGTAATATGGCTGTAAATACAGAGCAGAGAAAACCCAACGCATTTACGGTGGGCTCTTGCAAGAGGGATAAAAAAGGTTCTCTTTACAACAGTTTCTGCTTCTGTTACTGGGCACTCTCGGGGTTAATTTCAGAACTTCCTTTGAGCAAAGACGCTTGACGATACCATCTTTATTGTGAAATGAGGATGAACAGCACGACATTTTTGAGTTGGACACGATGCCCTCCTCCTCTCCACATGTTTTCACGCAGCCCTCTCCTTGCCTTCTTGTCCCATTAGCTGCTCATCAGATTGTCCTCAGAAACATAGCATGTCCCCATCACCAGATAATTTATTCTATTGCAAAAAGCACAGCTCTCGCGGCATAGAAAATTGTATTCTGCTTTCGTTTTCAGCCAGTCCCAAAGGAAGTCACTAACTCAGAAGTTTCAACTTTAAGCAAGGCCCTTCATGACAATCTCAGAAACAGCAGGTTGTGAATCTGAAGTTCGGAGCGATTCTCCAGTGTTGCTCATTATACATCCTCCCCACACAGACACACAAAAAATAAACCTACTCGCTTTTTCACAAACATGTCTGCTAAATAACCTAGTCTCAAAACAGGGACGCTATATACACGGAGTTATTGCTCAAAAAAGACGCCAATACTGATATCTGCTCTCATCTGTTCAATTCATTCCTCAAGACCAACGTAAGAGAAGCCAACCAAAAGTTCAAAGTTGCCCAGAGAACTTTAGACATGGTGGGTACAAGATCATTTAGCCAAAATTCTTCATTATATAGGTAGAAAAAACAAACAAACCTGAAGTCCAGTCACACAGCCAATTAGTGGCCAAAGCTGGACCACAGGGCTCGTGATACCAAGGCCGGTGCTTGTGGGAGGTGGGGAAAGGTTATTTATTTTGTTAAAAAGTTGAAGTCAGACCCAGCCTGAGGAGATACCCCTCTGCCCACACAGCCTAAACCACAAAAAACCAGCAGATCAAGTTAGGTCAATATCCTCAGAGAGAGATAAAAATCGCACTAAGCTTGAAAAATTCATTGGAGGACAAGATTTCTCAACCTTGGAACGACTGACATTTTGGAGCAGACAGTTCTCAGTTGTGTGTTGAGGGGGACTGTCCTGTGCAATGTAGGATGTTGAACAGCATCCCTGGCCTCTGCCCACAAGAAGCCAGCAGCCCCCTCCTCCTGCTCCCCCAAGATGTAACAACCAAAAATGCCTCCAGACAAGACAATACCAAAGGAACCCTGGAAATCACCAAAATCACCACCACCATGCTCCAAACTCCTGCCCCTCCCCTTGGGAACCACTGCTCTAGGAGACAGAGATAAAAAAAGAAAAACAAAGCAAGACCTAAGACCTTTTGCAAACATTTATCATTATACAACTTGGCAGCAATGACCCGAAGCAGGTATTTTTACACCTATTCTACAGAAGAGGAAACAGACGCACAGATGTTCAGTGTTTTGCCCGTACCCTAGAAGCAGTCGGTAGTCAACGCTGCGTGCCCGAGTCCCGTCCTGTGGCTCAGCAGGGCTATACCGTCACAACCTGCAAACAGCTTTGTTTCACTACCTGATTCTTCTTTCCACTCCCTGTTACTAATACTCAACAATCCCCCAAGCCAAACGTCCTCTAGAGAGTTGTACTGAACAACATCTCAAGAGCTATCAAAAGAAACTGCTTAATACATTTCTACACAGTCCTTACCTCACTCTCCACAGCTTTTCAAGCAATATGCCGATTCAAGAAATATTTAATCAGGAGAGGGATATTATAAAACATTAGATTCTTCTAAACAGCAGCCTACAGCCTTTAACAGGAGACAAAACATGTATTAATATACAAATTACTTCATTCAACAAATATTTGGGGAGCACTTCCTACGTGCCAGGGAGTCTTGTGGGTTTAAAAAAAAAAACCAAAAAGTCTTGTGAGGAAAACAGGTTTCAGTGCCCTAGAGTTTCAAATGACAGATTTTCAAGTATCAGGTAAAGCTTCCCAGAGGAGGAAGCATGTGGGTAGGCCCTAAAGGAACAGAAGGATTTGGCAAGGTAGATAGAGAGGGTGGGGGAGGGCACAGCAGTCAGAACACGTGCGCGCGCTCACTCTCTCTCTCTCTCTCACACACACACACACACACACACACACACACACACGCACACGGCATATAAAATGAATGTCCCTAGTCTGAGTGTTGTATCAGCTTTTTCTGTTCGGAAATATGTGCCTGGCATGCTTTTAAGCTGTTCTTGCAAAACAAAATCACTTCCCAGATAAAGTTCCTCCTGAAATGCAAATGAGCACCAAGGAACTTGGAGGCTAGTGGTATTTTTCTTACGTTCATCTTTCTCTGATGAACAACTTTATACCAAGCAGTCAAGAAGTTCTGCTAATGGGACAGGTCATAAAACATTATGAGACAAATTCCTCTAGGTATCTGACAACAGCAGCTTAAAATGCAGCTTTGTTTTCATTTTATATTGGTGACTTCACAACCCTAAGTAGGTTCTACATGTACTTTCGGTCTCTTTCTACCTCTATCTGAACAGCCAATAAAAGCGTCCTCCAAATTTAAGCATGAAAGTTCCTATTTTTGTCAGAGAATCCCCCCAGAGCTACTCATTCTCACCTTAGGCTCGTGATGTAGCCTACCTTTACACTTAATTGAAAATGAAAAAACACCAGGTGGAAGTACGAAGGTCAGCTTCAACAGGTGAAAGCCATGAAAAAAACAAAGGAACAATAAAAAGACAAGTACTGAAAAAGTACGGGGGCAAGTATTGTCCAGTACAGATCTTCTCATACGTTCATGTGTGTATGGATCACCCGCAGATCTCGCAAAAATGCAGGTTCTGATTCAGTGCAGGTCCAGTGTGGGGTCTGACAGTCTGCAACTGCTAACGAGTTCCCAGGTGAAGCCAATAATGCTGGTCTGGAGACCACACTTGCAGAAGCAAAGATACAGAATGGTGTTTCTTAAACTTTTGACTACAATCCACAGTAAGGTATATATTGAACTTACAACCTAGTGTTGGTGTGTGGGTGTGTGAAAGAGAGAGGGAATTCTGTTGCAGTGTACACAGTTCTTAACTATCCATGCCACACATGTTGATGTTTTCTATTCTAGTCTACTACATTAAAAAAAAAAAAAAAGTTGATCAAGGCCCACTAAATTGATTTCATGACCTTTTTGGGGGTTGCCATGTGGTTTGAAAAACAGGGATGTAGAACAAAACTAACAATTCTGCCTATCTGGGGAGCACTACCGTGTCTTAGCCACAGTGCACTAAGGCTAAACTGAGACTAATTTTTTTTAAAAAGTTAAGATTATGTTGAGAATTCTTTGCAAAAAAGGCAAAGATGTGTCAATTGCATTTTGGAAATGCTTTCATTAAAAATGTTCAGGTTTTAAGTTTTCTTCATTTTAATTTCTGTTTTCTCACCTGTAAGATGAGAAGGACAAGAGTACCTATCTGGCCCTACACGGAGATCTCCAAAATCATTTTCCTCTTAAAAGAACAAGGGCTCCTTGGAGAAAAGGCTGATTTCAGGTCTGGGACAAGAAACAGAAGGTGAGCCTAGAACACCTCGTCATACAGAAAGCAAGAAAGCTATCAAAGACCACAAGGGCTGTGTAAAAGTCTCAGGAACCAATTTGAATAGCCTCTCTCTTGCTGACCAAAGAACTAATGGATTGAGGCAATGAGCATCAATGGTTGCAATACCAGAGGAGACATCTATACTCCTCTGAGTGAAGTTCACAAAGTAGACCCGGCAAAAAAAAAAAGAGAGAGAGAAAGAAAAAACAAACTGACTCTGATCAAGCCTCTACATCCCACTACCGAATTAGGGTAGATAGAGGGAACAGAGAAAAATGCTCAACCGCACCGCACTGATGCAGTCAGCAAAATCCAAACCGTGGGGACATCTGCCACTCTGTTTCTTCAATAACAACCAAAAACAGCATGGGAAAAAAGAGGTATAGAGGATGTGTTGAGATTAACAAAGACTTAAGCCATTTATAACATATCCACCTTATTTGGATCCTAAATCAAACTGTTCAGTGTATGCGTAAATTATATGTATTTTTATACAAACACGTATGTATGTATATACATATCTCAAGGAAGTATGAACACAGACTCAATAAAAATGAAATACCAACAAAGGGACACTTTTGTAAAAAGGAGACACATGTCTATTAACAAGAAAAGATGTTCAGGATGTCCTGAGTGGGTAAAAGGTAATTTACCAAATGGGAAGTACTTTGAGTCCCTTTTTATGATATTTAAATACACACATAATTTTTACATATACATACAAAGGGGAAAAGCCTGGAACCCTAATCTTGGATGGTTGGAAAGGATTGTTTTGTTTCATTGCTTATCTTTATTTCCTAATGTTTCATTACAATGTACATGAATTATCTTTTTTTTTTGTCTTTTTTTTTTTTTCATAGAGATAGGGTCTTGCTATGTTGCCCAGGGTGGAGTGCAGTGGCTATCACAGCACACTGCAATCATAGCTCCTTGCAGCTTGAACTCCTGGACTCAAGCGATCCTCCCATCTAAGCCTCCGGAGTAGATGGGACTATGGGTGTGTGCTGCCTGAATATGCATATTTATGTAATAAGTAACAAAATTTGAGGTTTAAGTTTTGCACATATGTAGGGATCCACTTCACTTATCAGGAGGGAGAATCACTGATGTGAAACTTATTTCCCAAGGATGCTGGAGAGCAGAACATCAGTCCTCCTGGGTAATTCCCTTAAAATGACACTGGACACACTGCAGGGTGGCAGTAGGGCACAGGTTTGTGATGAACCCCCAGGATTATCATTAGGCTCTTTGAATTTGCTGTCGAACCAAGTGTAGGTTCACCTATTTATCAAAGAAGATTGCTTTCCTACTGAAGTGAACCCCAGGTAAGTCATGTGATTAACCAGACAGTCTAGAAATCTGGGTTTTACCCCCTATCAAGTTCCCATCTGGTATGTGATCTTGCCAGCCTCACCAGAGTCTCTTCAGAAAGGACAATGTAGTTTAGTGATGCTAAAAACCACAATGCGAACTCTGTAAGAGCACAAGTCCTCAGGTAAATTGCTGTTGACCTGCAAAATCCAGCCCCTACACTACAGGTCCCTGACTCCCTCTCCTACGGCTGTGGCCACCCTGGCCCACTCCCCCTTCCTCCAACCTGTCACACCAGCTCCCATTTCAGGGCCTTCGTACTCACTGCTCTGGATATTTGAAACACCTTTCCCCCAGTATCTACAGGGCAAACTAGCTCACCTCCTTTAGACCTGTGCTCAAATGTCACCATATTAAAGATTTAATCCCCACCTGAGTGCTCCCTTAACACCTCTTATTTTGTTGTTGTTTTTTTACTGGGGTAAAATAACGTAAAATTCACCATTTTTAAGGGTTACAATTCAGTGGCATTAGGTGGCTGACACTGTTGTGCAACCATCACCACTATCCCTTTCCAGGACTTCTTCATCCTTCTAAACTGAAATTCTGTATCCATTAAACAAACTCCCCATTTCCCCTTCACCCAGCAAGTACCATTCTACTTTCTGTCTCTATGAATTTGACTACTCTACTCATATAAGTGAAATCATACAGTATGTGTCCTTCTGTGACTGGCTTATGTCACTTAGCACAATGTTTTCAAGGTTCATCCATTTTGTAGCATGTGTCAGATTCACATTCCTTTGTAAAGTGAATTATTTTATACATGTATAATATTCCATTATATGTACATTGCACATTTTGTTTATCTGTTCATTCACTGATAAGACACAGGTTGTTTTCACCTTTTGGCTACTGTGATAATGCTTCTATCGACATGGTGTACAAATATCTGCTCAAGTCCCTGCTTTCAATTCTTTTGAGCATATACCTACAAGTGGAATCACCCAATCATATAGTAATTCTATGTTTCTCTTTTTTTGAGGGACCCCCATACTATTTTCCACAGCAGCTGCACCATTCTACATTCCCACCAGCATGTATAAGGGTTCCACTTTCTCCACATCCTTGTTAACACATGTTATTTTCTGTTCCCCCTTACCCTGCTTTATTTCTCTCCATAGCACTTACAACCTCTAATACAATAATACTTACTTGCTTATTTACATTGGCTGCCTTCCCCCAACTAGGATTTAAGCTTCTTGGGGACAGGACTGTTTGTTCATTGCTGTATTCCAAGCCCTAGAATATACCTTGGCACGTAGCAGGTGCTCAAGAAATTTGTTGAATAAAACACTTGAATCACAACTTTAACAGGCATTAGAACCTGTTAAATAGATTTATCATACCAAGTGCCTTAAATTATGTCCAATTTAGGGACTCTCAAAGTTCAAGAGGTGATGGTTTCACTGGTTTATTCCCCTCATCCTCATTAGCAATCATCTCAGAACCACAGACACTAAGACAATTGAAAGGAATCACAGAAGTTATGTCATTAATGTCACTGACTTCAAGCCTTAATTGCATTCATCAGATGAACCATGCAAAAACTTAAAACAGCAACAATGAAAAAAAGTGCATGTACTTCTAGTTAACAGAAAGCCTGCAAATGCAATGTGTTTTATTTTAAAAAATCAAACCAATAGCAAACAAGATGGGACACTGGCCTTGTGTAGACTCCCTAATTAGATGTATCCAAAGACAGCTTGACCTAGAAACTTAACTCCAGGCCTACTTTTATTTTGGTTGTTTTTTCTGTTGTTCATATTTGGTGTTTATTTCATTTTGGTTTTGTTTTTTTTTTTTTCAAGAGTTGCTTGTGGAAAAAAAAATCAGAGTTTCCATGAGATCATTATAAATAAGCTGAAAAGCAATGTGATTTTTTTCCTCTGGAAGTCAGTTGGTTATATAGCATTGGACTAGAGGTTTCTTTTTTCTTTTTTTCCTCAATCTTTCTTTCCCTCTCATACCCTGGTCTTCCTCAGTTGAAAATAACTTGAGGAGAAACACAAATTTTGCTTGTGGAGTTCACCTACTTCTTCTAAGCAACGATTCCATTTTTCATTGCTAAAGAACAGATGCTAATTCCTTCCAAAAAACAGCCACTTTGTCTAAATTGATAACACTATTGTCAACCCCAAATGACTTTCATGGGTTTCAATGTGGAAGCCAGAGTAATTCATTTAGAACATGAAGAACTTTCCCTGCCTGATAAGGGTGAAGTTTTTCTGTTCTGATTTGAATTATTCAACGAGCAGATTGCACTCAACACACATACACACAAATGTACTAGAAAGAAACGAAAAAGAAAAATGTTCTGCACAACTGGTCACAAAACAAATTGGAGGGTATATGAAAAAATTTCAACATTTCCCAGTTCAGACTAACTACAGTTTAAACTTTTGAATTACTCATATGGAGAAACACCTGATCCTTTTAACCTGCTCAGATGCTTTGATGTAGATGATCAAGACGTATTTCAGTTTATGCCATGAGCCTGATGCTCAACTTAGACAATGTTCCCTGTGGTTTCGTTTCGTTTCTTTCTACTCTCCTCATTTCAGGCTTTCAACATACAGCTTTCCAAAATGAACTCATTACAATATCTAACACCTCCTCAAATATCCACACTTTTATCCCTGTGTCTGTGGCTCCATCATTTCCTTCCTACATCAAGGTTAAGTACTGTTATTTCATCCCTGGTGAGACATGAGCAAGTTATTTCATCAACAGCAGTAAGTTTACCATTTTTCCCAGCTTCCCTCTCACCGCCCTCACCACCCACTTAGGTACCTGTGTGGGATGCAGTACAGCCCACCACCTGAGCTTATCCCTTGCTTCCACGTCACACTTAGCTACTGGGCAAATGATTGCACTCGCAGCTGCTCCCTTTCTTCACCTGTACCTCACAGGGTTTCTGTGATAAACGGCTCTGGACCTGGCATACAAATATTTCATGTGTCGATCTTAGTATTTTTAGCAACCAGTTACAAAAGAGTCTGTGGATCAGTTTCTCCTTATCTACAGCTTACTCTGAAGACGGGAACTGGACCCAATCCTTGGCCCTATGAATACTCACACAGCCCTGTGAGTCAATAAAAGAACTCCAAGAAGAAACTAGATCTCACACATCCAAATGCTTCTCACTCCGCCAGTACTCCTGAGGATCTTATCAACAGGAAACAAAAGCACTACACTACTATAATGAAGTGTCTGACTTTTATTTTCTAAATTAGAAAACCCCAAAGATTGTAGCCCAGGGAACAGCTAAATATTTAGAAAGTTAAAGAAGTTACTAAGACCCAGCCACCCACCCCTACCCCACTCCCATTACCCCAATGTTTACTCTGTTCCTGACCATTTCGAAAGAAAAGACTTTTGGTGGCCAAATCTGCAGCAACAGGCATGTACGTGCACCCGTTGAAACCTCCCTCTCTTCAAGTGCAGTCTGACCATTTTGGGGAAAAAACAGGAACTGTTGTGTTTATAGATAAATGCTGCCCTCGGCTCATATTCCACGACAGGCTCCAAAACAACACGGACCCCTCAGATTCTTTGACATTCAGGTGGGTTGAGTTAAGGGCTAGATGCTAGTATATATGCTTTAAGAACTTACTTCCCTTTTTAAAGTTCAAATTCCTTCTATTTGCAGCAACCACTTTCATTTCTTGCAATCCAACCTACTCTGATTAAGTACACATTTACAGTAAGAAAAAAGAAAGTGACTATTTTGAAAGAGAGAGGCAGTTAATTTTTGCTTACATATCTTGGCAGATGAAATGCACTGCATCCTTCAGAATTTAAATCACCAGCACTCCTCTCAGGCCACGGGCCACCCGTTTATTGCTCTGTTTAATGGCTTTTCCTTTCCCCTCTCTCATAAACCTTCAGGCTGCTTCAATTCTGAACCATGTCCGAAAGTGCTAGGGCAGGCCTGTCTACTGGATCTCCACTCCCTAAAGCCTTCACCAAAGGCAGTGACAAATTTCAAGACCCAGCCATGGAGTTTGTTTTTTCTTTCCTACTCCTCACCTCCATGGCTGTTTAGAGAGGACTTAAAACAGGTTTAGGACAAAAACTCATTATTGACTACAGCACTCACCTGACCCAGGTCAGGCACTCTGTTGCCAAAACAGGCCCAGCCAGGGGTGCAAATCCTGCTCCTCTGGAGTCAGCTCCTAAATATTTAGAAAGAAAGAAGACTGAGAAGGAGAGCACGGAAGGCAGATCTCTAACAGAAAGGCTCCCAATTCCAGGTTTCCACCTTCTGAAGCCTCCTTCCCTGGAGAGACACGCCTCCAAACTTGGCAGGCAGGTTGGTGGGATCACTTGGGCGAATATCACAGGAAACCACGCTGACTTATTTCCAGTCTGCAACTGACAAGTGCGACTAGGCACGCACAAACTTCGAACGTGCTAGTGCTGGAGGCTAGATCTAAGGGAAGTGTCTGGCAGATCCCAAAGCACTTGTTTCCCAGTGCGGAGGCCAAGTATTCGAAGCCCGCATCCTCACTGGGCATGAGCTTCGTCCACACTTCATCCCTCACCACTCCCCCGGTTTTCTTCCGTTTTTTAAAACCCTTCCCACGGGGGCCCCCACGCATGCCTTATTCTCCCAACCATACAGCGCGAGAGAGGGCTACATTTTTAGAAAGGCTGTTTCCTTGAGCAGACGCATATGACACCCCCACAACCTCCCTCCAAAAAAA
>RJWJ010013006.1:0-40789 GCA_004363605.1 Indri indri
AAAATTGATATGAGTAGTAATAATGGGTGCATGAGGGACCCAACCCTTTATCGCTGCAAAATTCAGCCACACCCAAGAACTGGAAATAAATACAAGTAAGTGTATCTCTTTGAATATGTTTGTTGTGATCCTGTCTAAACATGGAGTAGATGCAAGTAGTTAAGAAACCGCCACCTTTGTTCATACACAGATTAACTGCCTGGTGGCCTTCTGTAAAGGCATGTAGCTTTTCAGGAGCTGTTTACTCACTTGTCAGTTAAGGTTATACTAGTTAAGATCATTTCCATGTATAAAAGTCCTTGAGTCTGCCAAAAGTTGCTTTTTGTGTATTGGTTAGGTATACTGCGGTATGTATCTTTAGATGAAGAATCTTCTCTTCTTACAATAAGCTTTGATTCTGCCGTGTACATATTGATTCATAAAAGTAATAGTATTGAGAATTTACAAAAATACGAACAATACAGGAAAGTAGCATGTATTTATTCTAGTTTTGACTAGTTTTCTTTGTGGGTTTGCAGGTTAACATTTTTTGTTTTTAAATGGTTCCCCCTCCAAAAATAAACCTACTTTATAAAATAAACCATAGAATATATTTTCTTAAACTTTGGAGAAGCCTGCTACATACAAATGCTGAATTAATACTTCCAAAGAGAATGGTGAATATAAATGATAACCTGGTTAGCTAATGTGGCTGTCAGTAAACTCATGGGTGTGGATGTGTTGTCCATATATAGACAAACACTTATATTTGTGGTTATATGTGTGTATATGTTATTTCTACCTGGGTGATTGCTTCTTGTTTTACTAAGCAAATCCTTTACATTTGGATACACATTTTCAGTATCAAATAATTGCCATGCGTAATACAATAGCATCTTAATCAAGTTGTATCTTAAAAATTAGAAGACATAGTGCAGTAATGTATTTTTAAAACTTCAAATTGATACTGCATGTCCATTATTTTAGGCAGAAATTGTTTTTAAGACTATTGGATCTTAAATGTAATTTTAATTAGCCTAATGATTTTCTGTTTTTGTTATTGTTTTTTACTAGAGCATGAACTCTTTTCTTGAGTGCATTTAACTACAAGTATGTTAGACCCTTAGGTTTTTACTTAAATGAGGGGTTACTAAAGATATTCAAATGCTAAATTCCCTCAAATTATTGTATATATTGTTTATTTTTCCTTACCATGATACACATTGGCTGTTACGAAATACCGTGATTGTAGAATTTGCCAAGCCAGTACCTAATTGTATATTAAATTGCAGATCTTCTCTTTTGTTTGAATATTGCGTGGGTAGCTGACTCATTGTTCTCAAAGGCTAATAGTTTTGATATACTTTGTGTTATTATGAGTCATAAAACCTGTTGGTTTTTAAAGAAACTGTTCACTTGTAAAGAATGATATTTTAAATTAGTATTGCTGCTTATAATGTCTAATCTAAGATGGAAAGGTAAAAATGTTTCATGTTGATTTTTTTTTTAATTCCCTTTTTTCTAGTGTTTATCCAACATATGATTTTGCATGCCCCATAGTTGACAGCATTGAAGGTGTTACACATGCCCTGAGAACAACAGAATACCACGACAGAGACGAACAGTTTTATTGGATTATTGAAGCTTTAGGCATAAGAAAACCATATATTTGGGAATATAGCCGGCTAAATCTCAACAACACAGTGCTATCCAAAAGAAAACTCACATGGTTTGTCAACGAAGGACTAGTAGATGGATGGTATGTTTAATGTTACCTAGAATTGCCAAGAAGTAAGGACATGGTATATCAGTGATTTTTCAACTGTTTGAGAGGTGATTGGGACAAGGTCGAATGGGTAGGCTTGTAGAATTCGTGGTTCTCATATTCATTTCAGCCGGTGCATTGGGGTCCTCCATTGTTCTGATGCTACGCACGTGGAGTGCCCATTGTGGACCATGGCACATGAGAACGAAAAACACACTTGAGGGCACATCCTCTGCAGATCTTAGCATTTAATAGAAAAGTGGTTATGACTCTGGTCCTTCATGTACCTGATTACCAATCTGCTTGCTCTGCTGAGGTGCTGAGGTTTTTCTTTTCAGCTGGGTTCCAATAAGGCCAAAATACCCATGACTCGAAATGATTATGTAAATAATCTCTGCCTTAGTAGTGAGGACCCACTTTGTGAAGCAGTTGCCCACAGTATTCAGCGCCTAGAAAAAGTATGAAAGTCTCTATAACATATTAATAATCTGTATGGGTTTTTAATGAAAAAGATGAAATAAAAATAGCCAGGTATCTGTGTAAATGAAACCCGTTCAGGTGGATTACCAGGTTTGTATGTCTAAGAAAAAAATTTTTTTTACTTAATTTAACAAGAATATATACACCAGTTTCTATTAGTATCAACATAATAGTGACCAGGGTATATAGTAAGTGTATGTTGAAAAATGTATTTTATACCTTGAACTGTGGAGCTGAATTTGATAAAAGGTGAGTTTATCTTGAGCCCTGTAAAAATGGGTATTATTGCAAACTTACTGAGGTTTACAAATCCCTACAGAATATTAATTACGAACGTATTTTTTTTTTACAGTCCAAAGGGCTTTATAAAGTATATTCATACATGGACAGTAGAATATCATCTTTTATCCAATTTTAGTGGTCACATGTAGAATAGAGACTTTGAATATTTGTTAAATAAAATCAAATAAAAATGCATTAATGCACGAATGTTCCATATTTGGAAATGTCACCATTGTGCTTTTTTTCAAATAAGCTTTTACTATTTCCAGTACAGTATTTTACTGCAGTATTTGACAAGCATAGCAGTTTTCTTTTTCCTTGAACCTTGGGCTCACTGATACTGCAGTCTGCCTAATCAGTATAACCAACTCTTAACCAAATGTTTAACACGTTGAATATAATTTATTATTCATTAAGATATCTTTTACTCTTTCCATCGACACATTTTAAAATCTCCTTGGTACTTAAAAATTTGCATATTTCCCAGGGATGACCCGAGATTTCCTACGGTTCGTGGTGTACTGAGAAGAGGGATGACAGTGGAAGGACTGAAACAGTTTATTGCTGCTCAGGTGGGTTACGGTTTCTTTTTCAGCATCTCTGTTAGAATTTTCAGCTACATCTGTTAATACTCCTTTCGTTTTTATTATCTCTGTTCTTTCTGTTCCTCGTTTGTGTCTTAACGATTCAAGGGCAGAATTGTTAAAAATGTTTAGCACTGTTTGTTTATGATAGTGGAAAATTGAAAATGCCTAAGCTCCTAAGCTAGAGTTGGATAAAGACAGCAGAAGTATTTTTACCAGTGAAATATATGACTGTTGATTGTGACCAGTCTGTAAACTGAGTTTTTACGGTGAGCCATCAAGAGTAACCAAATTGGTTTGCACACAGTTAAGTTTTATATTTCAGTGGAAGTAAACTTGCAAGTATTTTTATTGGGTTTATTTTTTTTCTAAACATGCTTAGCTTGAAATAAAGAAAAAGTTCTAATTAGTAGTTTTTGCTCTTAAAAATAATTTTATTATTGTTTTTCTAGGGCTCCTCTCGTTCAGTTGTGAATATGGAATGGGACAAAATCTGGGCATTTAACAAAAAGGTACATATTTTAACTTTTGGTATTCTTTTTAATGCCTAACGCCTGAATAATATACAAATAGCATTCATTAGTGTGCTCATGGTAGAGAAAAGTTTGTGACGAATATTACCATTTTGCAGACTTTCAGGAAAATGGAATGTTTTCCTTTTTTAAATACATAAAGAGCATTAAGCCTATTAACTCTCCCAAACAAGTAGCAATGATTGAAACAAACTTGGAGTCATGGGGAACGGTAATAGTTTTTTCCATAAATCTTTTATGAACACTCTGCATTTCATTTTTCTGCTTTCAAGCTGCGAGCTCTCTGTAAGAAGGTATTACTTAATGCTTTTATTTGCTTTACTTAAAATAGCTGTTAGCATATTATGTGTTACAACCTGAGATGTCATACTGCTTTGAGGCACAATCACATTTATATGAAAGGCTTGCTTACACAAACCCATTGAAAATGCATTATTCCTAGTTTTAAAAACCATGTCCTCTGGTTTTCGTAGTGGCAAAGGGAAGATTTGGCTAACTCCATTCTACTGTTCCCTTGTGTAAAGAGAGGACATAGAGTTTTAAAATTACATACTTCATTGAGTTTTATTTAAGGTTCATTGATTACAAGTCCTGTGGCTTAATGAATCCAGCTTTTTTTTTAACTTGTTTCTTAACTGAAAGTCAAATGAGGAATACTGCATATCGACATTGTTAATTGCTAATTGGAAGCAGATGCTTGGACACTATAATAAGGCAAATCATTAAAATGCCATGTTTTAAATTATGGTTTCTGTGATTGTGTTCTGTAAATTCTTATTTGGGATTGCTGCTTGATTGTGCTGATGTCTTGCCTCAAGAAATAGTTGCTTGTTTCGCATGTGTCTTGAATTTATTTTATTTTAGTGTTTTGTATTTAGTTGTTTTGATACATAAAGGAAATATTAATTGGTTCTTTGCGTTGCTGCAGTTACTAATAATAAATATGAGTAGGATTTACTGGCAAAGTTAACATTGGTGTACTTTAATAATCCAGTTTTTGAGGATTTTAAGTTTCAGGAAAGTTAAACATGTACACTTAATTCAAATACATGAAATATATTTCACTACAGTCAGATACTTCTGAAGGGTCTGTTAAGATGAACAGCACATTTCCCTATGTTCTTTCCTTTCATAATCTTTCCTTAGAAATCATTTTCACCTTTTAGATTTAGATAATTCTTGCGCTATTTATTGCTCATATCTCAAAATAAAGTATGTGTGTTGCTACTTTAGTTTTTAGTGTTAGGCATCATCAGTTAACCTCCCACAATGGAAGGTGAAGATGTAGGTCTTTTACTATTTCTAACTTTTTGGTTTGTTTCTAGTTGATCGTTTTGTTTTGTTTTGATTTCCCGCGTCATTTGCTTACTTTTCTAATGCTGTGTTTACAAGTTGTCTAAATTTCCTTCTGAGATATTCACATGCCTCAGGTATTCTTTCAGTTTCCTCTTGGAAATGTCTCCACCAGAGCCTTCTGTGCCACTCTGATCTGTTCTGGATTAGTGCCCTGTTGGCTTCTGAGGCACAGCTGTCTTCCCAGGTCTCTCTTCATCATCTTCGTGGGGATCCCCTCTGCTTTTGTCCTGTAATGGATCACCTCAGTCCTGGATCTTCCTTCTTTTTTTATTCCCTTCTTGCTTTGCTGTACTGTATCCTCTGGTAGTTCCCTGAGAAGTGGAGCCTGGAACAAAGATGATTTTTGAGACCTTATATATCAGTAGTCTCCAACCTTTTTGGCACCAGGGACCAGCTTCATGGAATCACAAAAGACAGCTTTCCTACAGGAGGGGGTGAGGGAGGCGGGAGTGGCTGTAAATACAGGTGAAGTGCCTACCACTCCCCTCCTCCCCACCCCAAGTTTCATGGAAGACGGTGTTTCCATGGGGGGGGTGGGAGCGGAGCTCTGTGGCCTGGTCCTTAACAGGCCATGGACCAGTACCAGTCCACAGCCTGGGGGTTAGGGACTGCAGTTATATAAATGACCTGTTTTTTTTTACGTTGAAATTTCATGATGATGTGTGTTGGTGAGGGTCTGTTTTCATCCACATCCACTGGAAGAATGTGTGGCTTTCATTCTGGAAACTGGTTCCTTCAGTTTTGAAAAATTTTTTGAATTCTTTCTCTTTTTTTCTGTTGTGTTTTTTCTTCTCTCTGGAATTCTTGTGCAGGTGTTGGGCCTCCTATACCAGTCCTCTCATTTTATTTTCTCTCTTATTTTCCATCTTGTCTTTTTTTTTTTTTAATACTTCCTTGTAGACCTATTTAATTTTATCTTCTCACCTTTCTGTTGTTTTTTATTTATGCTATCATATTTCCACAATTTCTCTTGTTCTCTGAATTTTCAAAATAACTTTCTTTTCCTGTTTCATGGTATTAATAGGTTTTTTGTTTTTTGGGATTTTTGTGGGTTTTTTCTGTTGTTTTTGTTTTGATAGTGTCTCTTTTCTCCAGTTTGTTTATTTTGGTTTCTTTCTTTCATAGTAAAGGCGTTTCTCAGCTGTCTGGTTAGCCTTGGTTACCTGCTCGTGTTTAATGTGGGGAACCAAAGAGTGATTAGAAGCCATAAGAGCAAGAGTTGGGTTTGTCAGCTGAGCTTCACTGTAGAACTGTGGTCCCCAATCCCCGGGCCATGGACCAGTACTGGTCTGTGGCCCGTTACGAACCGGGCTGCACCGCAGGAGGCGAGGGCTGCACAGCAGGAGGTGAGTGGCAGGCCAGAGAGCAAAGCTTCTTCTGTATTTGCAGCTCCTCCCCATCGCTCGCTCACTGCCTGAGCTCCACCCCCTCTCAGATCAGTCACTGTCTCCCATCACCCCCAGATAGGACCGTCCTGTTCTGTCTAGTTGCAGGAAAACAAGCTCAGGTCTCCCACTGATTCTGCATTATGGTGAGTAGTATAATTATTTTATTGTATGTTACAATGTAATAATAACAGAAATAAAGTGCACAATAAATGTAATGCACTTGGATCATCCTGAAACCATCCCCTGACCCCTGGTCCGTGGAAAAATTATCTTGCATGAAACTGGTCCCTGGTGCCAAAAAGTTTGGGGACCACTGCTATAGAGTGATGATCCGGCTGGGCCACTTAGTTGGAGAGCCTCCACATCAGTAACTTTATGTATTTCTCTTGGGTTATGCAGTTTTCCCAGAGGAGTTTCTTTTAATCAACTGCCTGAAGTATGAAGTCCTGGCTGCCAGGGCCTAGGAGCTAATTGGGGGAAAACTGCTGAAGGCTTTTACATCCAGTGTCATGCATTCACTTGCTCCACTTGTCTGTTGTGCTGTACCCTCACCCTCATCTCTTTCTGGAAGTCTGTAGGATCTTAATCATTTAACCATCTTGAAAACGTTGCACGGTTTGTAATCGATTGGTAGGGAAAATGAAATTATTCTGCTCACATAATTTTTGTCTCTATTGCTGGTGGTCATGACATCTTCCTACACTGAAACCCATTACCTCCATCCCTTGAGGCACAGATCTCTTATTTAGACTTCATGTAACTCAATCTCTAATTACTACTTTATTTTCTAGCTTGCTCTATCTTCCCGAACTCCACAAGTAAAATTGAAGTGAATCAGCAGTGAACTAAACTTAGTACCATGGCATCGTAAAGTAAGTGTTAGGGTAGAGCTAAACATCATTCTTTGGACGGTGTCCTACTCTTACTAATTTAGGATTTCTAAAAGCAGCTTCTGTTAAAAAAAATTAGCTGGAGTTCTTTCCACGCTCCTTTGGAGAAACAGCTCTGTCCGTAGAGTGAATTGTACATGGTAAAGAAAAAAGGGAAACATGGATGAAGGGGACAGTGAGACTGGTTAGTAATCTCAACATCCCTCCAAAAATACTGGGATCCTTGTTTTCTTAGCCTGACTTTTCATCTTGACCGGAAACTAGAATATAATTTTTCTGTTTTGTGGCTAAATGGAACATACCTAATCCCCCCCCCCACCACCACCACCAAAAATTTACCTTGATACTAGTTACTAGTAGGAGATATTTCAAGAGCTTACATTGCATTAACCTCGCTAATTTTCTTCTCGGTTTTACTTCAGTGTTAAGGTTTTAGCTTTTCAATCAAGGCAAAAGAGTCACACAGCTTTAAGGTATTCATTTCAGAGCTATTATCTCCATCAACCTTTATTTTAAAATTTCTGTTAGTGCTTCAGTAGTTTGATAAGTTTTCCCCAACTCTCATCTCAACCTCCTTGCATCTGTCCCCAGCTAACAAAATATGCAGAGACTTTTCTCCCTGCCCCCAGATAAGGGGTCTTCCTTCCAATGAAAAATTTTTTAGTAGATCCCAACACATACAACAAAAGCGTAGCTGTTCTGGTTGAAGTGTGGAAGGGGGGGTGGAGCCCCACTTGCTTCAGTCCCATGTCTGTCCTTTCCCTTCCGCTTGCTGCTGCCAGGATACCTTGTTGTAATCCTAAGGGCTCCTTGGAGTAATTTGACGACAACTGATCTAGAGACTCTTAGAATTGTATAATTTTAGAGCTGAAAAGGACTTTTATACCTTTTAATCCAGGGTTTTCCAAACTTGCGTAATCTTGACCATCCTGTGGAATGCTTGTTAAAAATAGATTTCTGGAATTTACTTTAGACCATTAGAATTATAATCCTTTAGGATTAAGTTGCCTAAGAATCTGTGCTAACAATTACCCCTACTGATTATTATAATTAGTCAAGTTGTAGGAAACATCATTCTGCTCTTTTTGTCAGCTGAGGAAATGAGCTATAGTGAACTGAAGTGAGTTTCTCATGCAGGGTTGTCTTGTTTTAGCCTCTTAGAAATAGTGTCTCCCTGGCTTAAACTCAACTGAGTAGTCACAAATTAAATCTTTGATCATTCCAGCCCAGTAGAATCTGAAAGAAGGAATCTTTCACTAGTAAGAATGACATCTAAGTGTCAAGGAAAGAATGAAACAGTCAATCTAGAGAGAGGCTGGTGCTGATTTGGTACTGGCACAAAATGTAAGCAGATGAGGAATAGCAAATGGGGGACGTTAAGTAGTTTTTCAAACTTCACATGAATGACCCTGTGAGATGGCTTCTCTGAGTTCATTTAGAATTCCACAATGTTATTCTTTTCAGAAGCTGAAAAATACCCTCAAAGCAAGCAAAAAATCTAGCCCAACAATGGCAATTACAAAAAGTGCAGCATAAAACAAACACAACCAAGTTTAATTAACCATGCTGCTATTTCCTACATCCTTCTAATGAGAAAAAATAACTTCTGTTACTTAGTTATTTGATTCTATCTTTGCTTTTATCTACATTTTTCTCCCATATGTTTTATATGTGCGGTCCCCAAACCCCGGGCTGTGGACCACTGCTAGTCCACGGCCTGTTAGGAACCAGGCCGCACAGCAGGAGGTGAGCAGCAGGCGGGCGAGCAAGCGAAGCTTCATCTGTATTTACAGTTGCTAGCATCACCGCATAAGCTCTGCCTCCTGTCAGACCAGCTGTGGCATTAGATTCCCATAGGAATGCAAATCCCGCTGTAAACTGCACACGTGAAGGATCTAGGTTGTGCATTCCTTATGAGAATCTAATATCTGATGATCTGAGGTGGAGACGAGGCAGTGATGCTAGCATAGGGGAGCAACTGCAAATACAGATTATCATTAGCAGAGAGGTTGGACTGCACAACGAATGTAATGCACTTGAATCATCCTGAAACCATCCTCCCCCTGGTCCCTGGAAAAATTGTCTTCCATGAAACTGGTCCCTGGTGCCATAAAGGTTAGGGACTGCTGCTTTATATAGTGTCTAGACACTGCTATTGTGATTGGTCATCATAGACAATTTTAAATTGAACTATTTTAGAGGTAGAATAGGTTAGAGCATAATGAATATGACCATTTATTCATTTAATCTGCAAATACTTATTGATTACTTTTATGTGACAGGCCCTTGCTAGGTATTGGGAATACACTGGTCCATACACACACACACACACACAGGCACACACACATGCAACACACACACGTCTATAATGTAGACCAGTAGAAATATCTTGTTTATACTTTTATTCTACAGAATTGCCTTATTATAGTGACCTAATGCTGTTCTGCTTTTTATGGTGATGTGTTGCCTAATGCTGATTGTAGAAAATGATACTGAAACACAAATATCTATATTCCTTTAAAATGGACTTCTCCATTAATACAAAATTGAATATCACTTTTATCTGTAGGATTAATACATAACCCCACAGGATACTTTTTTTCTACTTTCTAATACCAGATTTTAAAATTATTTTCAAAGTATTTCTAATATTATGCTTCAGTTGGTTTCTTTTCACCTGCCAGTAGTTATTCCTGGGAAAGAACTCTAACTCCTTCACGTAGTCTTGGTTTATGATTGTTTTTCTTTTTTCTATTTGATGATAAATATTAGAGAAGAGTTAACAGATAAAGAAAAAATTAGTAAATGCAGTAACAAGAAAGCCAGTTAGTATTCCTGTGCTGTTATTTATTTTATTTATAATGTCTTAAGAAGTATTTCAGTGTTTTGACATGAGGATGTGTTTGTTGCAGGTTATTGACCCGGTGGCTCCACGATACGTTGCATTACTGAAAAAAGAAGTGATCCCAGTGAATGTCCCTGAAGCTCAGGAGGAGATGAAAGAAGTCGCCAAACACCCAAAGGTTACCCTGAAGTTTCATCAGTGTTGTTCTCTTTATTAAAAGAAGGAACAGGATAATAAAAGGGGACATGTGCTTTTGTGGTAATAGTGGTATTTGGGGATCATTCCTATTCAACTTTATTTGTCAGGATTTGTTACCAGTTGAAGTAAATCTTTTTGGATTTCTTGCTGAAGAAGTTTATCCTAGTAATAATCCATAGCACATCACACAGAACTGTTATACTCAGTCGGTGCTTATTTTGTATTATGTAGAGATAGCATGTTAGTGTGCAGTACGAACTTCTCCCTTCCTGGAGTCATTCTGAAAGATGAGGTAGTATAATTCACATTCTTCATATTGGAAGCTGGGGTGCATTCTCTATTAACTAGGTTATTCAGTATCACCTTTGTCTTTAAGCCAAAATATTAGACCTAATAATTTTGATTCACAACTTCATAGTCTGCCACATTGTCATTTGCCCTGTTTTAGAAAGCAAAAATGAAATGAAAATGGTATCTGTCCATCTCAATTCCAAATAGAAATCTTAAATACAGGTAGCGTAGAGTTCCTCTTATTTAAGCCATTTTTGTCCCGGATTCCAGCTTTGTGAATTGTCTCTAAATAACTTCATTAAAACTGAGGATGGCTGGACACAGTGGCTCATTCCTGTAAGCCTAGCACTTTTAGAGGCTGAGGTGGGAGGATCACTTGAGGCCAGGAGTTTGAGACCAGCCTGGGCAATGTAGTGAGACCCATCTCTACAAAAAAATGAAAGTATTAGCCAGGCCTGGCAGCACATGCATGTCATCCCAGCTACTCAGGAGGCTGAGGCAGGAGGATCACTTGAGCCTAGGAGTTTGAGGTTGCAGTGAGCCATCATCGGGTCACTGGAGTCCAGCCTGGGTGACAGAGTGAGACTCTGTCTCAAAAAAAAAAAAAAAAACAAAACAAAACCCCTGAAGATTACGTTCATGGACTAACTCATAATTATGTTCATAGAGAACTCACGTATAATATACATTGTGAAGAGCTATAAATATTCTGAATTATGGCCTTACATGATTTTCTTTCTATTTATGACAATAGCTATTTTTTAATTTTAAAGATTTGAAGCCTAATACGATTTTTGGATGTGTGTGTATGCATTTGATTGATTTGGCTTTGTCTTTATCTTACATCTGATTGGTTTGACCAAGTGAGTGATGGTATCTGACTGTCATATCACCTACTATATAGTTAGCATATATCCGAAGCTTAATATTTTAAAATTTGAATGGTGAGAATAAAACTTTTTAAGATTGTTTATTGTTAAAATGACATTTGTGATAAAATAGCTTAAATTACTGAGTACTGCTCGTTGTTACATAAGAGCTAATTGATTAGGAAGCAGACTCTTAAATTGTGACTGGATTGATTGATTACTCAATTTGATCTGTGGAATTTTCATTATTACACTTCTCTCACAAAGTGTTCTACATTTAACCTATCAGTGTTCTATTCTGAGCCCAATATAATGTCATTTATTACAACATAATGATTTTTCTCAAATGGATTAGTGCATTTATTGAACAGTTTTTAAACACATACCATTTAATGTTTATTTCAAACGGTCTTGTACTTTTTTCTTTTGAATTCTACCAGATAAAAACAAATTTAACAATGATAGCATTCTTTTTATTCCTTGTATCTTTCCTCTCCATATAATACACACCAAAAAGGAAGAAAATCTCTGTGTGTGTGTGTGTGTGTATATAAATGAAAAGAATGCTTTCTTTAAAGTGTTTCTTCTAAAATCTGAAAGGTCCGTAGTTTCCTCCTGTTGTCCTATAATGTTCTGTAGGCACTGTTCAGGAATGACTTTATTTTCTCCTTTGTTGCAAAAGCAGTGAGATTCTGAGGATAGGAAGCAGATTCTGGTTGAAGGGCTGCTAAGTGATAACTAATACTGCCTTAGCTCTGAAATTAATGAATGATTTTTTTAGGCTGGAAGTAATCTTAGGGGCAGGCTGCCTCATCTAACTCCATTAACATTAGCAGTCACGTGGCTGATCCAGTGTCATGGAGCTGGGATTCAAACTAATGATTTCTGCTTTGAGGCCAGTGTGGCCTCAGAGTAACAAGTATGTACTGTTTAAATGCTAAGAACAGAATTGGGAATACATTTATGTTAAAATAAATAGATGGAGGAAAGGTAAAGCATTTTCTTCCTAATATAGCAGTGAACTGTTGATAGCATAGTAACAGGGATAACTTGTTCTGTTAAAGAATAAAATGAATGAATGTATGAATTTGCATACTGGGTTCATTAAGTTGTTACTTCAACGAACACTGTCTGTTTCTTTTATCAATCAGAATCCTGATGTTGGTTTGAAGCCTGTGTGGTATAGTCCCAAAGTTTTCATTGAAGGTGCTGATGCAGAGACTTTTTCAGAGGGTGAGATGGTTACATTTATAAATTGGGGCAACATCAACATTATGAAAATACACAAGTAAGAACTTTTTGCTTGTTTTCAAATAAACATGGAAAAAAAGTCTTTTTATTTATTTATTAAACATTGCCTAATTCAGACTCATTTATCTTGCTGACTAATAAATCTGCCCAGACATAGATACTGCAAATTCTTCACCCAAATTAAATTTTTTTCCATGTGTGTTCAGTTTACTAATAGGGTATCAGGATGTCTTTCACTTGTGATGTTGAAAATTAGTACACCTAGATTTAAAAAATAGTTCTAATGCTTTAGAGCCCCCTTTTATCATCTCATTACATAATTGGCTGGTGGGGGCATCCTTTGCATAAAATATAACATCATCTTTATCCTAAAATTTACTTTAAAATTGATTGGTTGATGATGAATTTAACTTTCTAGTTACTATAGTGTTAATACACTTCTTAATTTGATCTTCACATTATATAAATGGAACATAGTATGCTTAAGATTAATTTATGTAAATTCTGAACTCTTAATTGCCTTGTCATTACATATGATTGCAAGCAATTGCTAAATGTTTTTAAATAAAATATTTCAGATTTCATAATGCTTAATGCAAGTGACTTTAAATTTATAAATATGTTCATGTTCTTTTTCAAATGTTTGTAGATCTCTAGTGGATTGATTAGTATCTGGATAACAGACATTATATTTTATTCATCTATTGACTAATGCATGTCTGGCATATTAGAAGTTCAAATGTTTGATTTGAAATTTTTCCAAAGAAAATTTTTTTATTCATTTATTATAAAATAAAAAGGTTATTTTGTAATAATTTAAAATTACTATAGAACAAAATTAATGCATCTATGGCAGTTTTTTCCAAACACTTTTCAATTTTATATCTAGAAACGCAGATGGAAAAATTGTATCTCTTGATGCAAAATTGAATTTGGAGAACAAAGACTACAAGAAAACCACTAAGATCACTTGGCTTGCAGAGACGATACATGCTCTTCCTATTCCAGCAATCTGTGTCACGTATGAGCACTTGATCACAAAGCCAGTGCTAGGAAAAGATGAGGACTTTAAGCAGTATATCAACAAGAACAGTAAGGTAGCCGTCTAAAAGAAACCATGTTTCATTTTGTTATATAAACTTTTATTTAGAATTTTAAAAATTAATTTTAAGTATTTTGGTTCTCAAATAAAATGGAAAAATCTGTAGAATTTTATTTAAATAAAAAGGTGTAAGTAATGTTCCCGTTTTACAGATAATAGTAAGTGAAGCACAGTGAGGTTAATTAACTTGCTTGAGGACAAACAGTAACTAGAAGTAGAGCTGGGAGTCAAACATGCATCCTGGCCCCTGCACTTAAGTGCTGTGCTAGTTAGTGTGCCTTTCAGCTAAGTCTATTATGAGCTTCTTGCATTGTGTTTCATACTTATGGTGGTGGGAAAATTATTTCTGCAGAATTGCCTTCAGTCTAGTTATTTAAAAGGTTTCCTGAAGCCATTCAGTTTATAAATGTTAACTTTTAAAAATGTGATAAATCTAATTGTCATTTGTTTTAACACACTTCACTGTTTCACTCTGTGTGCTTAAGTAGTAAACTTTTTAACATAGCTGTTTAAAATGGGAATATTCCAGCTACTGGAAAAACTACTTGCATTTTAGAGTTGTTTTTAATGCTCTGATTTTGAAAAAGTGTATTTTGGTCTTCTACCGTCTTTATAGCACGAAGAACTAATGCTTGGGGATCCCTGCCTTAAGGATTTGAAGAAAGGAGACATTATACAACTCCAGAGAAGAGGATTCTTCATATGCGATCAACCTTATGAACCTGTTAGGTAAATGGAACTGAACATCTAAATGAAAATACTTCAAAGTTCTTACATTTTAAAAATTGAACTTTTACTAAAGTAATGTACCTATGATAAATCTTTTCTCAGCTTTATTTGCTTTATATTTAATATTTCAGACTCGAGTAATTTACTTTAACAATTAATCTTCGAAACAACATAGTATGCATTTTTCATCGAACAGTAATAATTATTCATTTCTAAAAGTAAACCGTCTTACAATAGTCTTCATGTAGCCCAAGTATAAAAAAAAAATTTCAATACTGTATATTACTTTTAACTGTGGGTAAAAATTATTAGTTACCCTTTTTTTTTTTGTAGTGAATTTTCATGAGCTATAGTATAGAATATAAATAATGCAAGCAGGTAGATACATTTAGAGGGAAAAAAATAACCAATGTTTGTATTTTTTTTAAGAAAACCATTAAGTAGTAGGATTATTAGAAGGAGAACTTTCAATTTGTAAATTTTTGTCCTGTTCCTTTTGGTTTTCTTTTTGTCTCTGCCTTGTTTTTTTTTCTAATTATTGCTGTTTCTTTAACTCTGCGGTCAGACCTCTCTCTAGAGCTTTAGACTTGTGAATCTAACTGCCTTTTAGACATCTTCAAATAGATGTGTTTCAAGCACCTCAAACTCAATGTATTCAAAATTCTAGGATCCTGGGTATCATGTCTGATTTGTTCTTCTCCTTCATCCTTTTGTCCAATCAGTAAATCTTGTTGTTTGTACCGTATGTCTAGTCTATCTCTGTGGATCCATTCCTCTGCCTGGTTTCAGGCCGTTAGCATGTCCTCCTTGATTGCCAAAATGTTTCTAAGGTATATCCAGTTTGGTCCTTTTCCAGTCCAGTTTTCACATGACCACCAGTCTGAAAATTTCAAAGTAACAATTTTATCACACTTCTCCCTCTCCTTAAAAATTCTTGTTAGTTTCAGGTTAAAATCTAAGCTTTTTAGTTTGACATTTAAAATTTTTCACATTATGGCCTCTCTACCCACTTGGGCCATAACTGTTGCATTTTCTCTTCTGTTCAACTTATGGGACTCCCTAGAGCTTTCTAAAGGTGTCAAGTGCCTTTGACTCTCTGTGCCTTTTCCTAGAAAGGCTCTGCTTTTTATTCATCTGAGTAACTTTTCGAATGTTACTTCGTCCAGAGCTTTCATACATTCCTCTAGTCTGAGGAGATACTCAACCTATGTGTCCCATTAGCATCCAGCACTTTCCTCTTTAGAATATTTATCACACACTATTGAAACTATCTGTCTATTTATTTATTTTGTTTCTACCACTGGACTTTAAGCTTATTAGGGACGGATACTTTTTCTTATTCATCTTAGTATCACATTACCCTTAGTCATATAAGATCATACATATAAACAGTGTAGCCCAGTGCCTGGTACTTAGTACATCGTTATTAAATAGTTAGTGATGGTGGTGATACCACCAAACTAGAGTAATGGAGTAGATTCTCAATTTATTCTCAGGAAATTGTTGAACTTTTCAAGAAATGGTGCTGGAACAACTGAATAGCCACATAAAAAGAGAGAAGATGGACCCCTACCTCATATCATATAGAAAATTAACTTAAAATTTATCAAAGACCTAAATGTAAGAGCTAGAACTATAAAAATCTTAAGAAGAAAATGTAAGTATAAATCTTTGTAACCTTGGCAGTGCTTCCTTGGATATAATACCTAAAGGACAAGCTACCAAAGAAAAAATAGATGAGTTAGACTTCATCAAAATTTTAAAAACTTCTGTTTCAACGAACACAAGAAAGTAAAAGAAGAACTACAGAATGGGATAAAATATTTACACATGTATCCAATACAGGACTTGTATCCAGAAGACAAATCAATTAAAAGTGAACAAAGAATCCAAATAGATATTTCTGCAAAGCAGATATACAAATAGTCAGTAAGCACATTAAAAATGTTCAGCATCATTAGTTGTTAAGGAAATGCAGATCAAAACCACAAGTAGGTACCACTGCAAACCCACTAGGAAGATTAAAATAAAAAAGACAATAACAAGTGGTGGAGAGTGGAGAAATTAGACTCCTTATATATTGCTGGTAGAATTATAAAATGGTACAGCCACTTTGGTAAACAGTTTGGCAGTTCCTCCAAAAGTTAAATATAGAGTTACCATTTAACCCATCACTTCCACTTCTATGTATATATCCAAGAAAAATAAAAACATATTCACACAAAAACTTGTACATAAAGGCTCATAGCTGCATTATGCATAATTGCTAAAAACAGAAACAACTCCCAATGTCCATTGACAGATGAATATGTAAATTAAATGTGATACATTTGTACAATGAGTATTATTCGGCCATGAGATGGAATGAAGTACTCATTCATGTTGCAACATGGATGAACCTTGTAAACATGCTAAGTGAAAGAAGCCAATCACAACAAACCACGTAGTGTATGATTCTATTTATATGAAACATCCAGAATAGGCAAATCCACGGAAACTGAATAGATTAGTGGTTGGTTGACAGGGGCTAGAAGAATTTGGGGGCTGGGGAGTAATTGATAAAGGGTAGAAGGTTTCTTTTTGGTGTGATATATGTTCTGAAATCAGATAGTGATGGTGGTTGTATAACTTTAACCATTGAATTGTATCCTTTCAAAGAATGAATTTTGGGGGGTGTGAATTATGTCTCAGTAAAGCTGTGATTTAAAAATATTGAAGAGATACAACCATATCGTTACTGAATTATTTCTATTTTTATTTTGTAGCTATTATCAGAAAATTTGCAGAAATCTTTTGCTTGTAAATGGTCTTGGCAGTGGATTATTGCTAATTACCATACCCTTTAGAATTCAGAAATTTTTATAAAAGTTTTACAGAAATTCTTCTGTTTATAAGCAGATCAGGTGTGGTATGTAGATACATTTCCTTTAAGTCAAAAGTTATACCATTAACATCCACTAATGCCATTTCTGGTGGCAGGCAGAGTAGAAGTACTTTTGCCCTGGGCTTAGCTTGTTCACATCTGTGAAAGTTCATAAATTGGAAGTTTGTAATAAGGACTGTCAACTTTTATTTATGTCGTTTTTAAACTACTCTGAAGAGCCTGTGATTTGAATAATAAGAGAATAGACTGTTTTATACTTTGAAAAGCATTAACTCAGTGCCATTGAATTTCTCTCAGAATTGACTTTTAATCTGTTCAGATAATTTTGTTCAAATAAACTTTTTTGTTCCTTCATTTTCTTTTTAGCCCATATAGTTGCAAAGAAGCTCCCTGCATTTTGATATATATTCCTGATGGTCACACAAAGGAAATGCCAACATCTGGATCAAAGGAAAAGACCAAAGTAGAAACAATAAAAAATGAGGTAAACAGTGACTATGTGTCCATAATAATCAATGATCTTTCTGTCCTAGGGTTTAGAATATATTTCTTTAAAAATGGTTATGTTTCTCACTTTTGACATGAAAGAATAGCTCTTTTTGTGTCTTTGTTTTTATTGTCATCTTTTACCTTCATATAAGATTTTAAAACACCTTACAAAACAAGATTTTTAAAATTTGATCTTATTATGTCAAAAAATAAGAAAGACTAGATTAAAAGAATGTTTTTAGAAAAGCTGTTTTTTCCTGCCTGGCTCAGTGGCTCATGCCTGTAATCCTAGCACTCTGAGAAGCAAAGGTGGGAGGGTCACTTGAGGTCAGGAGTTTAAGACCAGCCTGAGCAAGATCGAGACCCTCGTCTCTATGAAAAATAGAAAAATTCATTGGTGGCGCATACCTGTATTCCGAGCTACTAGGGAGGCTGAGGCAGGAGGATCATTTGAGCCCAGTAGTTTAAGGTTGCAGTGAGCTATGATGACACCACTGCACTCTAGCCCAGGCAACAGAGCAAGACCCTGTCTCAAAAAAAAAAGAAGAGTTGTTTTTTCCTAATAGAGCTATAGTAGATCCTTTTCTTTTTAATAGCTTGTCTGTTTTAGTTGTAAACGTTGCACAGAACTGGGGAGTATGTTGAGTACCAATTATTCTTAGCTTCTCATTTTATCAATGAGGGGGAAAAAAGAAAAAAAAATGCCTTGCCCAAGATCACAAAATTTGTTATTGACTAAGTCAGGACAGTGACCTGGTTTTCTGGCTCCCTATCTGTACTTTTCTGTCAAACTCCAGTGGGTCTCAGAGATGCGCTTCCTGTGGCGCTTAAGGTTTGGATAAGAGAAAAAGGATAGGAACTGCTGCAGGGTGGATGATAGGAAACTGTTTATTTACCTTTTAAAGGATGAATAAGAATTTCTTTTAATTCCTTTTTCATGTTGGAGGTAATGCGTAATCTCTTTCTTTAAGAGTGAGTCAGGAATCTGCCTAGGAGGTAGGGTCAGGAGGGACATTAGATGGAAGCACAGCTCCTGTCGTCATCACTCAAGGTGTGGATTTGAGAGGTGGTGATGTGTCTAGAGAAGTAGGTGGGAGGTTATTGTATAGGCCAGAAGTCCCCAAAGTTTGATATAATGTTGCTGAAAGACACTTAATATGAATTAATTATCTTCTGGTTTTCTGTCTTGGTAGACATCTGCTCCTTTTAAGGAAAGTCCAACACCTTCTGTGAATAATACTTGTGCTACATCTGAAGATTCCTTGGCCCTTTACAATAGAGTGGCTGTTCAAGGAGATGTGGTTCGTGAATTAAAAGCCAAGAAAGCAGCAAAGGAAGACATAGATGCAGCTGTAAAACAGCTTTTGTCTTTGAAAGCTGAATATAAGGAGAAAACTGGCCAGGAATATAAACCTGGAAATCCTCCTAGTGGAGTAATACAGAATATTTCTTCTGCATCATCAGCAAGTATTCCAGAACATAAATCTCTGTATGATGAAGTTGCTGCACAAGGGGAGGTGGTTCGTAAGCTAAAAGCTGAAAAAGCTGCTAAGGTCAGTATGGTGGAGTGAGTCAAGACCACATTTTAAGTAAGCATGTGAATTCAAACTGCTTGTGGTAGTCTCATCTTCTTATAAAGAAATTGTTTATAGACTGTCTGCTCTAATATTTTGACATAACAATCAGCATTTACTGATACCTGTTATGTGTCCAGCTCTGAAAATATAAACAAAGAGCTCACAATCTAATGAGGAGGAGAGTAGGTGGCTGGGAAAGAAACATACAGACTCACTGTAATCTTGCATGATGTAACTATAATCCTGTGTGATAGGTATTAATATATATTGTTATGTCATGTGTTTGTGGTTGTATGTGGTAGAGATGGATAAAACAAGTCATAAAGGATATTTTAAAATAGTCATGAATTACAAGTAGCCCATTATGGGTGAACAAAGTTCAGAGGAAGGCACTCTAAGTGTGGAACGATGGTTCTCAGTCTTCATTGTGCAGCACAATTACTGGAGCTTGTTAAAGCACAGATTGCTAGGCCATACCCCTTGATTCTCTGCTTCAGTAGGTCGAGAGCGTGCAGAGAATATGCATTTCTAAAAAGTTGTTCAGGCGATACTGATGCTGCTGGCCCAAGGACCATGCTTTGAGTACCGCTAGTGTAGAAGATAACACCAGCAAAGGTAGAGAGGTAGGAAGGCGCAAAGTGTATTCAGGGAATGATGAGTGGGTTATCAAAAGGTTTTTGACCAGTGATTATCTCACACTTCTCATAGGGGAGCCTTCAAGCGATAACGAATTTTGACTGAAGTATAAATTGTATTCTTGTTTCAGTATGTCCTTAGGCAAAGCATTTAGCCAAGTAGGTATAGCACCTAGTGTGGAGCAGGGTTACTTGCTGTGTGTCAAGACAAAGGGAATGACATCTATGATGGAGAGAGATTACGTTTAATAATGAGGATAAATAGTTCCACTCAAACAGCAGCATAGTTCTAAGACATGATCAAATAAATAATGCTGTGAGTGGATGTAATTCAGTCACTGATGAGCTGCCAGAAATTGTAGAATCCAGGCTGTGGCATGTACACAGAGAAGTGTGGTGCACCACTGGGCTTGACTTACGTGGCTGAAGGGGCTCAGGCTGGAAACTCGGTTACCCTGAAGCCGCAAGCTCTCGCCTGGTTAACAGGTGGATGGCATCTGATAGGAAACCCTGCCGCCTGAGATACTTGCCATTCATGAACGTTTGACCTCTGCTAAGGAGAGAAAATGCTTAGGGAGACTTTGAGGTTTTGCCCCAGCAGTTAATATTTTTCTGTCTCTCCCTTGTGAACGGTGAGAAATCTTTTCCTTCTCTTATCTTTGGTGAGCCTGTTGAGGTCCTGCAGAGCCATGATGATCTAGAACAGCTTCGCTTCAAGGAATAAAGGCTGCTAGATGTACAGGTTTAGGATATAAATCCTTGATGTTTCCTACCCTGTGGTGAGGTTGGGAGCATTTTGCACTTTGTATTTGTTGGACACTTAACTGTGGACCCCTTTCTAGGAGTAATTTGAGGGGAAGGGCTTTGGTCTTCAAATTTCTTCATTCTGAGAATACATTGAGATTCTGTGCCGATTCTTAGCTAATTATGCATTGAGTATTAACAGCAGCAACTATTATACTTGGGGTGATAGTCAGCTACATCTGTCATCCTATTGGGTTCATGGATTATGTCATGCTTTTGTGAAATAACACTACTGAAGGAATGAAAAGTCAGCCTGTGAGTAAAAAAAATCTAAATTTCTTTGGTAATTAGTTGGGTATTTGATACTTATAAATGTGTTGCTGAAATAAATGACTTCAGTTTAGTTTAACCTGCATTTATTGAATGCCTGCTGTGTACCATATCTGTGTCAAAATAAAGTTAAGGCTTCAAAGTTGTTAATAGATTGTTGGAAACTGTGACTTTAAGTGAAATGCCATATACTGATAGGTTAATTGATATAAACAAGAGTCAAGTTACTGTGGCATATTTCTGATCACAGAAACATTATCAAACTTCTAAATAAAGACCAAAACAGCTGGGCACAGTGGTGTGCGCCTATGGTCCCAGCTACTCAGGAGGCTGAGGAGGGATGGTCCCTTGAGCCCAGGAGTTTGAGTCCAGCTTGGGCAGCATAGCAAGACCTTGTCTCTTTAAAAGAAAAAGAAAAAAAAAGACCAAAACACTTACAATAATACTAAACGTTGAAATCAATGTGAGCTATACATACATTGAATAAAGATTAATAAAAACAAGATAATTATTTACCCAGTTATTCCATTTCAGGGTTGTGGGTAGCTGAAGCTAATTCTGGCAGCTCAGGGTGCAAGGCAGAAACCAGCCCTGAACAGCATGCCATTCCATTGCAGGGGACACACACACCCCCACACTCACTCAGACTGGGACCACTTAGACACGCCAGTTAACCATTAGGATGTGGGAGGAAATCAGAATACCCAGAGAAAGCTCATGCACGTGTGGGGAGAACATGCAGACAACATATAGACAGTGGCATTTGCAGGGAATCAGTTATTTTTTCTCATCAATGTTATGATGAAATGACTTTGAACAAAACATTATTCAAGGACCTGCCTTATTGCTTATATTTTTTCTCTGAACGCTGGCAATAAACAGTGCACTCTTGTAGAGAACCTACGCAATTACTGACAATGGGATTAGTATTTAGCCTACATCTAGCTCTGTGAACTGTATACTTTTTAATCCTTACAACATCCATGTCCAATAATACGCGAAGAATATTACTTTTTCTTTTTGCTTGTTTTATAGTAGTAACCAATGAGAAACTGGGAACATAAAAGTAATTTCCTGAAGTTAGCAAAGCTTGGGTTAAATTTTTAACTGATTTGCGTGTTATTTCCCGTGAGAGGTGGTGGCAGGGGGACATTGCATTGAAAGCACTAGAGAGTTGTGGTTTTACTGGTTTGTTATTATTTATTAAGCAAATCCGTGCTTGTTTTATATTAACAATTTGCCTAACCCTCTTAACCATTCCATTTTCTACAAAAGTAGTTTTTTTACCATGTCATGTTTAATGGTTAGGAAAGTGACCAGCTTAAGTTTTAAAGTTACTGTTTCAGTTGGACTTTTCTTGCTCTGTTTGTTTTTTTTGTTTTTGTTTGTTTTTTTTTTTTCCCTTCCCTTATCTGCTTCAGAATCAGATAGGGGACTTTGTGAAGAAGAGAACTTTTAAGCATAAAGGCAGAGTATAGCAAAATGATAGGCAAGGAATAAAAACCTGGAAGTCTGCTTGCAATTTCCCCTTTAATTCTACCTTCTTTTGCTCTTCTTACCTTTTTTCTGCTGCTCAGTAGGTTGCTGCATTAAAATAGTGGATCAAGCAGATACTATGTGAGGTGTATAAAAGAGAATACCCCAAAGGTGTAATAATACTGAATATTAAGTTACTTTAAAAATTAAAGTCACTTTTTTTATTTTGAGACAGGATCTCTGTTACCTGGGCTAGAGTGCAGTGGCATCATCATAGCTCACTGCAACCTCAAACTCCTGGACTCAAGTGATCCTCCTGCCTCAGCCTCCTGAGTAGCTGGGATGACAGACATGCACTGCCATGCCCGGCTAATTTTAAAAATTTTTTGTAGAGACATGGCCTCGCTATGTTCCCCAGGCTGATCTCAAACTCCTGACCTCAAGTGATCCTCTTGCCTCAGCCTGCCAAAGTGCTAGGATTAAAGGTGTGAGCCACCACACTTGGCCTAAGGTCACCTTTTAAATTTTAAAGTTCTAAAGTTGTAGTTTCAAAAAAGAACATTTTGATTTTGAACAGATTCACTGATTTGAAATCTAAATGAGTACAGTGTTTCGAACATGAAATTATAGTATGGTTTGAGATGGGACCTAGAAAATGGTAATGGCTTTATGAAATGTTGTGGCACTTTAGGCTCTAAGGCCTGGTTCAGCAGACTACATGGCTTGCAGCCAAATTTTGCCTGCATGTGTTTTTTGTAAATGAAATTTTATTGGAATGCAGCCACACTCATTAGTTTATGTATTGTCTATGGCTGTCTTCATGCCGCAACTGCAGAGTCGAGTAGTTGTCACAGAGACCCACAAAAGCCTAAAATATTTGCTATGCAGCCCTTTATAGGAAAAAATCTCCTGCCCTAGAGGAGAGTTTTGAGGACCTTAATAGTTAGTAATTTTTTAAAATTCAAGTAACAAGTGACAGCAAAATCAAATGATTATTACCTTATATAAAAATAATTCACAATTGTTTTGTCTTGTCACTAACATTCTCCCTTTACCCAGTCTGTGAAGGGGGCTTGCTGATCACTGTTTACTTTTGCAGTTGTAGTTTTTTGTTTTGTTTTTTTAAAAGACTGGATCTTGCTCTGTCACCTAGGCTGGAGCACAGTGGCTGGATGATAGCTCACTGCAACTTCGAACGCACCACCATGACTGGCTAATTGTTTTATTTTTATTTTTTTAGAGTCACAGTCTCATTGTGTTGGCCGGGCTGGTCTGAAACTCCTGGCCTCAAGTGATCCTCCCACATCAGCCTTCCAAAGTGCTGGGGTTGGTTATAGGTGTGAGCCTGTGCCCAGCTAACAGTTGCAGCATTTTAATTTATAGCACCTTGTATTTTATACCTCCAATAATTCATCCAAAATATTTTGCCAAACTTTGCTCTTCTATTTTTTATACCAGTGTTTTTGTTTTTAAAACCCAAATCACAGGTTATCAGGACAGGAAATACATTGCTGTACCCTTTGTCTAGTAAACAAGGAAAATTGCTACCCTGCACTCCTACTCCAAAGAGCTTTAAGATTTCTCAGGCCAAAAAATAAAGGTTGCAGGGGGAGAAGATAAGAAGAAACAAATTCATCCTTTCCTTGATGTTTTTTGAGATTCTTGTTTGGAATTTGTGTGCTGTGGGTTCCTGCCATATCCGTATCTGGTGCTTAATACAAACTTTTTTTCATCTAAACAAGTATAAATCCATCCTACAGGAGATTGTGGTTCAAGACACTTCACAAGACTTGCTTCAGCTTGGGGATCTTCTAGGAAAAATCTGAGAAATTTGTATTAATTGATTTGTGTCAGAGAAAAGTAGTAGGTAAGTTGTGATTTAGGTAAATGAACCAGACAACACAGTTGATCAGCAGCAGAGCAGGTCTTCTAACCTAGGCTTGACTCCAGCATCCGGGCTCTGCCCTGTGCCATATTGGCTCCCAGAGTCAGGATTCAGTAATTGGGCTATTTCATACAGGTTTAGGTGTTTAAGCTAAGTACAGATTTCTAGTCAGTTGATGATTTTTTTAAAATGCCCTTCTTTGAGAACTTGTGAACTCTTAGTTCACTAAATCTTCTAACAGACTTTTGAAAATATAATACAAGTTCAGCACTTGCCCTCTCTCATTTGGAAGGATTTCCTGTTCTGAGGACTATTCATTCATCTCCCACCCCACCAAGTGAGAACCTCTGCTTCAGGGAATTGTCATTACTGATGTGTATGTAGGTGTAGTTCTCAGACATGCTAGTAAGGAGCAAAGGCGAGTGACCAGTAAAGGAGTAGGAAAAATAAAGTTTGAAAGAAATATTTTTTGAAGAAAGCGTTTTCATTTAGAATTGACATGTCCAGGCTGTTTCGAAAGGTTCTGTTCTCACCATTTCAAATTGATGAAATTCTTGGTTTTTCCTTTTATTAAAGTTCCATTCTCTCCCTATGGAGAAATGTTTCCATCTAGTGGCTGCTGCAAAAATAGCTGTTTGAGTACTTTTCATTCTAAATGTAACTAGGTGAGTTCTCCATTTTCTCCATTTTTTTGTTTGACCTCCCAGTTTTCAATCGTAATTTTAGAATCACTTTTACTTGCTTCAGATTCCCACCTTAAACCTTAACTGAATGAAGTCTTTTGTGTAGACTGTTTTCCTTCTCATTGATCTACATCAGCAGTTATTTATTGAAAACTTGTCATGTTTGTGTTGGCATATGTTAGTAAGTTTAAAACAGTCTTTGTTCATTAAGAACTTAAACTCTATCAACAAGCACTCTTTTAAGCTTCTGCTTTTGTACAATATTGTACAAAATAGTACACCCTCCAATTTCTATGTCTTTTAATCCAGAAAACTGGAATACTGAAAGATTATTTTCCCTCCATCCTTCAGTTCTGCGTTATGTATTCTAAGAGATGGATCCAGAGTAAGACTCAAGATCTCTTTTGAAAAGGAGTTTTCGTGGCATGTTAGTAGGGTTAAAATGTACATTTAGGTCATTGTCTCATAACTTCTGTAATGCTACACAAACTATAGTGGTCAAGATCACAGCCTCTGGAATAAACCCTAGATTCAAATACTAGCTCTGACACTTACTGTGTAACTTTGGGCAAGAAACTTAATCTTTCTAAGCTTTACTTCTGTAAAATAAGGATAAGGGTTGTTTTGAGAATTAAATAAGATAATTCATGTAAAGCACCTATCGTAGTGTCTGGCACAGAGTAAACATGCCATAAAATGATAATGATTACTTTTCATATTCATAATTCTAATTTTCTTGAGAATCTTTAGGAACCTTCTAAATCATCAGAAAAAAATTGCGTAATGGTGATTAGTATAATTTTACTCTTTTGGGAAAAAATAACCTGATTAAGTCACTTAATATCTAGAATATTCCATGTCCCGGAGGAGGGGTGGGGGGGGCACAGTACATGTATATATAATTCTTCTCAGAATATGTTTATTTTGTTTGGTTGGTTTTTTTTTTATTTTTCATTCCTTTTAATTCTTTAAAATTTTGTACTCTTTTTCTCTTTTCTATCTTTGCTCAGCATCTGCAGAATCTTCTCAGAGTATGGCATTCAATAATGAAGTAGTTTGCCCACCTTAAGTTTCTCCTTTATAATATTTCAAATTGTAATCTTGCCAAACAAGGGTTTTTTCTGTGTGAAAAGTATATTTGACTTCAAATGCCAGTGAATGCTGCTTTTAGTGTAAAATGGAACTTCTTTCAAATTGGCCTTTTTCTAGAAATGGTTATAAGGAAGTCCCTTAACTTTTTTCCATTTTCTTTTGACTGATGGAAATTTCTCTTTGTCTTGATTCTTGTATGTCTCGTTAACTTTGCCCTTTTTCTTAGGATGAGGTGGATTCTGTTATGAAAATTCTTTTAGTTCTAAAAAAAAAAAATGTGAACAGGAGACACTTCAGGAGTACAAATCAGACAACCTACCTTCTTCTTTTTGTACATTTTCTCTTAATTTTACTCCCTTTGTGTGGGTTTGGTATGACAGACTAAGTCAGCAAGCAGGAAAACATTCTATTATGAATTAGTTAGACAAGGAAATGTGATTTGCTGTGTCATAGAATGATTTTTTTTAAAGGTGTACAGTGCTTTCCTAGATTCCTGACCCCCCTTTCAGTATTCTTCCTGCCTTCCGTTGGGTTTCACTTACCTATGTGAAGCACAGTTAAAAGGTAGCAGTAAAAATTGCATAGGGTAATTTGGAAGCACTTTTTCTCTTTATTTTAATTGATACCCTGAGGGTCCCAGTGGTACACTGGTTTGTGGGTAGATGGTACCATCATTTCAGGTAAGGCACCCAGCTTGAGTCCTTTGCCTGTGTTGCTGTCCTTCTCTGCTGTAGGGTCACAAGTGTCTCATTTGTGCCGCGTGTATCATTATTTGTCGTTGTGATTATTTCAAAGTATTAGAGGTTGAAATATATGAGTGAATGTCTAATTGAAAACTTCAACGTACTTTCTTATATCATTGTAAAGTTTTAAAAGAGTGATGTAACTCTCTGAAGTTGGGCCCAAACTTTATTTTTTTCAATGTTGTATTAAATGTCTCTTTAGCCGGTTGAAAAAAATAAGGTTCATACAGGCAGAGTCATTCATCTTATCTTTACTCTGATTTCGTATATTCCGATTTCACTATTTACAGGCCCAGTGCTTGACATTGACAGTTTACTTGGATGTTCTGTAATTCGTCTGTTTATGTAAAATAGAACGTTATAGTGGGGTATGTCTATGAGTGTTTTTTATTTTTATGGCTTGTGTTTGGGAGACTATATATAACTTACATTTTTAATATTTCTTTAGCTTTATCTTATTTTAGGCTGATGATTTAACATGGGTTTCTCCATGATTAACTTATTTACAGGAATATTTTGCTCATAATTGAAGATTTTTAAATGACATTGAAATGTGCAGGAATTTCAGAAATATTAAATATTTTATCTCTTCTCCTCTTTTATCTCAGGCTAAAATAAATGAAGCTGTAGAATGTTTACTGTCCCTGAAAGCTCAGTATAAAGAAAAAACTGGGAAGGAGTACACACCTGGTCAGCCTCCCTCATCTCAAAGTTCAGATTCAAGTCCAACCAGAAACTCTGAGCCTGCTGATCCAGAAACACCAGAAGCCAAAGTACTTTTTGACAAAGTAGCTTCTCAAGGAGAAGTAGTTCGGAAACTTAAAGCCGAAAAAGCCTCTAAGGTTAGTGTGGTATTTTGTTTGTGTGTTTTTGTTTTTTACACTTCAGCCTATTTTCTTTGCCTGGAACACTTTCTGTCCCATCATATCTGGCTAGTTTCTACTCATGTTTCAGTTCTCAACTCTCTTATCTTGCCTGTTAGAGAAACCTTTGTTGATCTTTTTGTCCCCCAACTAGACTCGACTGGATGTTTTCATACGACACTGCCCTTCCCTGACAAAATACTTAAACACTCTGCATTAAATTGTTTCTTTCTAATCTGTAAGATCCCGGAGAATAGGGACCTAGACCCTAGCATAGGCCTAGCTCGTTGTGGGCCCTTAATACTTAACTTGTTTTTGATTGATTCTCCTAAAGCTCTATCAGTCTCAAGTAGTAGGTTTTATTTTGAGCTCTGGTGTAGTTTGTGCTAATTCTATTGTCTTTATAGGAGTAGGAATTTTTTTGTACAGATTCATGAGTGGAAGACAGTAAGTCATCATAGGTTTTTGAAGTTTAACTTATAAATATAGAATGCGATTATTGTCGTCTTTATAATTGTGAAATGTTCAACTTATATCGTGGCTCTTAATGTAGATGCCCATGGAATACGTTATGTAACATTGCTTTCTAATAGAACTTTCGGCAGTAATGGAAATGTTCTATAATAATATTGTCTAATACAGTGGTTATCAGCCACCTGTGGCTGTTGAACACTTGAATGTATGTGGCTATGGTGACTAAGGAAACACATTTTTAATTTTATTTACTTTAAATTAAATTTAAATACCCACATCTGGCTTGTGACTGCTGTTTGGACAGTACAGTTATAGACTGTACCATTTTCTACTCTTTTGCGCAGTTCTATCCGTTTGTGATATTCTTTTACTTATTTTCAGTAATTAGTGCGTTTAACACTCTCAATCCCCTACCTCATACCCCTCTGCCTTTAGTTGTGTTTGTAAACCTGCTTTTAAAGCTTTGGAAATTGTATTTGTTTAAGTGTGCTTAAGCAGTAATTTTAATTAAATACCGTCTTCTCTTTTTCTCCTTTGTTCAACCGAAGGATCAAGTAGATACAGCTGTACAAGAACTCCTTCGGCTGAAGGCAGAGTATAAGTCTCTGACAGGAGTAGAATATAAGCCTGTGTCTGCCACTGGAGCTGAGGACAAGGATAAGAAGAAGAAAGAAAAAGAAAATAAATCTGAAAAGCAGAATAAGCCTCAGAAACAAAATGATGGCCAAAAGAAAGACTCTTCTAAAAACCAAGGAAGTGGGCTGCCGTCATCAGGCGGGGCAGGAGAAGGGCAAGGGCCTAAGAAACAGACCAGGTAATAAAACACAGACATGCTATTTGAAGTAAAGCAGAGTTTTGAGCAAATTCAACTGTGAAATTAATTTTTTAAAAACAAATTTGTTTTTATTTAATTTTGAGATGGAGTCTCACTCTGTCACCTGAGCGAGAGTGCCGTGGCATCAGGCTAGCTCACAGCAACCTCAAACTCCTGGGCTCAAGTGATCCTTCTGCCTCAGCCTCCCGAGTAGCTGGGACTACAGGCATGCGCCACCATGTCCGGCTAATTTTTTCTATGTATTTTTAGTTGTCCGATTAGTTTCTTTCTATTTTTAGTAGAGACGGGGTCTCGCTCTTGCTCAGGCTGGTCTCGAACTCCTGAGCTCAAACAATCTGCCCGCCTCGGCCTCCCAGAGTGCTAGGATTACAGGCGTGAGCCACCGCGCCTGGCCAAATACATTAAAATTTTAAGCCAATAAAGCTTTATTTGTAAACTCTAAAAAGATGTATCTTTTATAAATCACAACTAATGAGGAGATCTTTCTTTGTGGATCATGAGACCACAGTTCCCGGAATAATTGTTGATGTTTCAAGAAAAGGATTATTGTCTACAATAGTTTTTTATTGCAGATCTAGTTTATTTTACAAGCAACTTTTACTGTAGTTAAAGGAAAAACTTGTAGCATATGTATGCGTATGTATATACCTAATGTGCACACATAAATACACATATATATGTGTGTGTTTATAGCCATTTTTTTAATTTTTAGGTGTTACTTTCAGTGAAATGCTGATATTAATAACTGTAATTTTACCTGGCAAAAGAATCTTCTTTTTTAATGGGAGAATATATGCGAATATTCTGTGTCTCTGTTACAAATACATTACCTTAAAAAGAACTTTGTAAAAGAGATATCTGCATTAAAATCATAGTTTTTGTTACATTTGGCTTTCCTAGTTTTTGTGGATAATATCTCACCTTCTTTTAAGAGGTAACTCATCTGTTTTGTAGGTTAAAAACATTATTTTGGGAATGAATATAGAAGAATACAGAAATAACTCATAGTAAAGAAAATCTAATCTATTTTAAACTTTAGAGGTTTAATTTCATTTATCCTAAAAGCCATTGCTGAATTAAAGGCATTTATATTTTATTTTTCATATCTACAGGTTGGGTCTTGAAGCAAAAAAAGAAGAAAATTTTGCTGATTGGTATTCTCAAGTGAGTGTGCATTCAGTTGATTTTTATGTTTTATATTTCTGTAGGGCTGATTTATGTTTAGATTCTAAAGTCTAGGCACAAAGTTAATAGTAATAATTTATAATACCTTTAATACAGAGAACAGTCATTTGACATATGGCAGTTTTCATAGCATAGTCACATAAAGTGTTGAATTGAAAAGTAGCCCCACGAGATAGTCATTGTTTGATTTTTTTTAAAATGGTGAGGTGAAGGGATTAGTCCAAACTCACACAGATAGTAAATAGCAGAGACAAGATTGGAATTCAAGTCTTCTTAAGAGTTTGGAGCCCTGTTACGTGTTGGTTCTCAGTATGGTAAGGTCTGTTTTACTTCCATTATGATCTTCCATGTTAAGAGAATGTACTTATAGTGGAAGCCTCCAGATCTGAATTTTGGTTATCATACTCTTGACACTTGTGCTAGAATTTTGTTCAGTTTAGGCTTTAAAGGCTTTATTTTTCTTTTACAAAGGTCATCACAAAGTCAGAAATGATTGAATACCACGATGTAAGTGGCTGCTACGTTCTTCGTCCCTGGGCCTATTCCATTTGGGAATCCATCAAGGACTTTTTTGATGCTGAGATCAAGAAACTTGGTGTTGAAAACTGCTATTTCCCCATGTTTGTGTCTCAAGGTGCATTAGAGAAAGAGAAGAATCATATTGCTGACTTTGCCCCTGAGGTAGGTAGTTTGTAGTTTTCTTCATAAACCCAAAAGGATGTTTTCAATAGTGTATAACAATCAATTTAGAGAAAAATACAACTGTTTTGGTTAAAAAGTTATATTTCTACCTCTATGGCAAGTTGTATTTGTCACATTAGCTAATTAACTGAGTTTTCCTTTTCTCATGATATTTAGGTCAGTAAGTCCATACCTTTCCTCACAGTGAACAGCAACAATTACTTTAACTTTTCTTAATTGATGTAGCAAAAATTGAAATAGAGAAAATTTGCATTTGTGCTGTTGCTCTAAAATGCTGTTGAAAAAAATGAGTGAAAAATGATTTTATCTTACTAGGTTGCTTGGGTTACAAGATCGGGCAAAACAGAGTTGGCAGAACCAATTGCCATTCGTCCTACTAGTGAAACAGGTGAGAATGGGCCTTGGAGTGCAGGAGAAAGCTCATTGAACCCTAAAGACAGCTTCTAGAGTTGAGTCTCAACTTTGTTTTGTGACATTTGTAGTCCTTGTTGGCAATATAAAGTTTAATGAATGTTGATAAAGATTGAAGGCAAACTTAAGTTGTCTAGAATTTTATTCTCTGTACAGTGTTCATTGGAGAACTCTTTTCTCACTAGATATAGGGGTTTTTTAAACACTCCTTTTTTACTTTGTGCTGTCATTTTTTTAGAGCTTTTCAAGGAATTTCTTAGAATAATTTTTATTCTTAGAATTGATTATAAAATTCCAAACACTAATGCTTTATGCCATATTTATTTTCAAATTTTGCCATTTTAATAATACACTTAGATTTGCCTTCATGTAGGGTTTTTATAGGTTGCTAAGTGCTTTCATTTATGTCATCTTGTATTATTCTTAAAACAATGTTGTGAGGAAGGTAGGGCAGTTATTGTTACTTCTGTTTTACAGGTAAAGAAAGGTCTCTGAAAGATTAAATGATTGTCCTAAAATTACACTTAGTAAATGGGAATGCCAGTGAAATTTTTGAGGCTTTGGGCTTGATAATGTCTTTCAAAGTGATCACCCATCTGTAGAGTTAAGGATTGTTTGCTCTTTTTTTGATACTTCTAGTGATATTCTTGTATAATACATTATTGAAATTATGATACCAGCTTGCTTTCTTAGACTATATTGACAAAGTTTTCTTTTGTTTTGTTTTGTTTTGGTTCACTAATTATAGATCACGCGCAGGCTATTCTAAGACAGGCACCTTCACTGAGCAATTTATGGCAAGAGCTTTCATACTCTGGGTTGATGCATCAGATCTAACTTAAATTCTGGTCTAATACATAACTGTGCTGGATTCCACAAATTATTTAACTTCTGTAAGCTCAGCTTCCACATCTTTAAAATTGACATTATGACATCTACTTTATGGGTTAGATGTGAGAATTGAACACGATAATGAATGCAAAGAACTTAACATAGAACATGGGATATACTAGTGTTTTTAAAAACAAATAAAATTTGAAAAGCAAAGTAAATTAAATGGTACATGTAAATCTCATGCGAAGAATATAAACTATGGGCCGGGTGCAGTGGCACACACCTGTAATCCTAGCACTTTGGGAGGCCGAGGCAGGTGGATCACTTGAGCCCAGGAGTTTGAGGTTGGCAGTGAGCTGTGATGATTCCACTCTAGCCCAGGTAACAGAGTGAGACCCTGTCTCAAAAAAAAAAAAAAAAATATACACACACACACACACACACACACATATATATAATGATCAAGTTTGATAGATTTATGTCCTTGAGTAATGTACTTTATGAAACAGATAACACCATTCACTTAACCATTACAAACATTGGAAATGTATTTACACAAACATGTATTTCCTATTAATCATGCTGCTGGTTTAACTCTTACCAGACTTAAAGAAGAAATAAAACCTTAAATGACTAACTCCCTGTATTTTCCTTGTCTTTCAGTAATGTATCCTGCATATGCAAAATGGGTGCAGTCTCACAGAGACCTGCCCATCAGGCTCAATCAGTGGTGCAATGTGGTGGTAGGTACACACCCCTCTTACAGTCTTTCATTATTATTCTGGTTTGTTTTTTTTCTTTTGTTTTTTTAAAGTACACCTTGCTTTTTATTTTCAAAGGATTGGGAGTGTGGAAGCATTTTTGAAGTATTTTGGATCCCAATTATAATTTTTGGTTACTTACCATGGGAAATTGTTGATAGAAATTGAAAAGTTCTCTATAATGACCAAATTGTACTCTTGCCTCTTCCAGCGTTGGGAGTTCAAGCACCCTCAGCCTTTCCTACGTACTCGTGAATTCCTTTGGCAGGAAGGGCACAGTGTTTTCGCTACTGTTGAAGAAGCAACAGAAGAGGTATGAGAAGTTGTCATCCGTATTAACTATGTTCCATTTCTTTGTTCAGACTCTGCTATTTTATTACTTAAAATTTACATAACGCCTGTTAAAAGAAAAATCAAATTAATTCAAATGTACATGGGGTTAAGAATCTGCTTATTGAAATGTTTCAGTAAATGAAATGTGCTATTTTAAACTTTCAGGTGAAAAGAATTTTGGACTTTAATGTGTGGAAACAATTATAATCCATGATTAAAATTAATTACTTTTCAGGAGATGTTTTTCACCTTGATTAATGTATATCTATAATACGCATTTATTTTCTCTTATATTCTAAATTTATACACATTTTAAAAAGTTACCCAACAACTTTTCATACTGCTTTGTTGAATATCTTCCTTAATAAATTCACAATGGCTACATTAACCTTGTCATAAAAAAAGGTTTTTATTGTTTGAAGTGCTTTTCCCAACACAGTAAGTTTTAAATAGTTTTACAGATCTGTAATGAATAAATATACCAAAAATCTGAACACATTTACATTTAAAATGTTGTTGCAGGTCTTGCAGATACTTGACTTATATGCTCAAATATATGAAGAACTCCTGGCAGTTCCTGTTGTGAAAGGAAGAAAAACTGAAAAAGAGAAATTTGCGGGAGGAGACTATACAACTACAATAGAAGCATTTATATCTGCTAGCGGAAGAGCTATTCAGGTATCAGACTGCTGCATAAGATTTATAGGTGACTGTAAGCACAGTCCACTGGCAGATCCAGTAATTTCTTGTGTTGTCAGAAAAGTAGTCTCTTAAAAAATAAGTATTTCATATGCTTTCTAGACCATATTATAATTTCAAGCAAGTCCCATTTCTCTAAATCTCCAAAGTCTGTTAAGTTGTGGTATGTATCCTGAATTCACAAAGTATGAATTCCTTTTTAACTCTTATAGTTAAAGTTACTCCTATGAAAAGGTCTGCCCAGAGCAAAACATTTGGAAATAGTATTTTTTTTTTTCTAACTCTAGTCTCTTGTTATATCAGTTATGCTTATATTGTAAAACCTTATTTAATGTGAGAAGGGAGACAAAACAGGTCTAGTGCCCTTTTAAAGCATGCGATCTTATAGTAATCATTTTCAAAGGCATAATACGTTATTAAAATTAAAGGTTATATTTCTTTCCTTATTTTAGGGAGGAACATCACATCATTTAGGGCAGAATTTTTCCAAAATGTTTGAAATCGTTTTTGAAGATCCAAAGACACCAGGAGAGAAACAATTTGCCTATCAAAACTCCTGGGGCCTGACAACTCGAACTATTGGTGTTATGACCATGATTCATGGGGACAACATGGGATTAGTATTACCACCCCGTGTAGCCTGTGTTCAGGTAAGAAAAATATTTCTGTTTATCGTTTATTTTACAAAGTACAAGCCATATTTACTAAAGCAAATTTGAAAGGGTGATTTTCTGAATATCATTCAGGTAGATTTCTCTGGTAATAGAAACAATGTAGAGTACAGTCTATATCCCAGTGTTGTGTAACTGTATCATTTGCATTATTTGTTGTTTCTTACTGTTAATTTTTAAACCTGCTTTCTACTAATATAAAACTTTTTTAGAAATCATTTTTTGAAGTGACTTATAATAGGTGAAATGAAGTATAGTAGGTCAAATGAAAATGCATTTAGCATGGATAAGTGATATGCAGGTAATTAGTAGACATATATAAATTAGAAATCACACAAGCTGATCTGTGTTAAGATTTATAGTCACTAGCAGGTTTTGACTCCTGCATATTATGTAGTTATAGGACCTCATTACTTCTATATGTTGTTTCTTTGTATAAATTTGGGACATTGTGCTGGATTCTAGGTGGTGGTTATTCCTTGCGGCATTACAAATGCACTTTCTGAGGAAGACAAAGAAGCGCTGATTGCAAAATGCAATGATTATCGAAGGCGGCTGCTCAATGTTAACATTCGAGTTAGAGTTGATTTGCGAGAGAACTATTCTCCAGGTTGGAAATTCAATCACTGGGAGCTCAAGGTAAATTCCTTAGTTGTATCTTTTACCCTCCATGCTCCCAATTTGAATTTAGATTTCCTGTCTTTTCCAAGTTTTTATAAAACTTAAGGCTTTTTCATTACTTTTCTCTATTTTGATAGTTGTATTAGTAAGTTCTTCACTCAAACTAAGTGTTGAACACCGACAGTTCATAGCTTTGTAATAGCAATACCTAATATTTATATATTTGCTAAATTTATAATTATTTTAATGGAAGATTATTTTTATTATGTTAGAATAAAAATGATCTTGAAGCCCTTGTTTATGATTAATAAACCTCATGTGGCTAGTATACTAAAATGTTTATGCCAGGAATTCATATAACAAATTTAAACAGTAAGACCATCAGAACGGTGGCACAACCTGGCTGTCATTGTTATAGCTAATAGTAAAACACCTGAGATTATTGGATACTTAAGTTTTCACACCACATTGTTTCATACCAGTTTGTTGATTTTTATTTTGTATATACAAAGCCAGTCTAAATTCTGGGGTATTGTTTTTAATGTAACTTTCATCTGTTGCACACTGTCATTGATAGATGATCTATGCTCTTAATTCTGTTTTATAAACTTCTGGGATTTAACGTTTTTTTCTTAAACACTGAAACAGGGACTCCTCCTGGATCTAGAAATTAAGAGTCAAAAATATATAAACTCACATTATAGGAAATGAGATGAAAGAATTGAGATTGCAGCTCCAAGCTTTCAAGTACGGAAGCTTAGCAATATTGGGATTATTCAGTATTGATACACCTAGAGTTCCTGGAGTTGCTAATATTTATCATCTTATTTGTTTTGAATGGCCCCTGAGGTAAATCTTTTGTGCTGAAGAACAGTAATTATGTTGATACTGCTTCCCTTTTATGTCATATACTTGCTCTTTAATGTGCTCTCCTACCTTTAATGAAGACTTTCTCTGTGTAATTTCCCCTTTAATTGTAAACTTTTTTGCTTACTTAGAAATAGCTGTTTGTGATACCAGTTTGCAGCTTCTGTAAACCAGTTTCTGTTTACCTGTGGTACCAAATGTTAAAGGAGAAACTTAACTCCCTGCTATGAGCTGAATTCAAAAGAAAAAAAGTCAACCATGCTCACGCCTGAAGTTGTTCTCTTGGCCTTTCCTCTTTTATTCACCCCTTATCCTAAGACTGACTTGGCATCATCTCTGTCATCCTTCATCTTCACTCTGTCTACATTCCTCAGGAAAGAAAACAAACCACCTGAGTTCTAAACTGGATGCCTAAAATTAACATGGAGAAAGAGAGTTTCTCTATCCAGTGGGAAGTGTTAATAATACTTTTTAATACCATTTAGTCCCAAGAATTCCTGAGGAAAAAAAAAGACATTTTAGGAGATCTGGGTTTATGTTTATTTGATAATGAATAACTCTGTAACGTGTGCGTGTGAGAGAGTGTGAGTGATACCTATGTGTATTGTGAAACTCATTCAGATTAATAATGGGAGGTTTAGTACAGTTTGGTTGCAAGACCAGAACCCAGCAACTCTGTAATTCTTCAGTATCCCTTCCTGTATTATGAAAATAGAAAGGGGGAAATACGAGTGAATTAACCACTTGTCTTTTTACTGTGTTGAAGGATTAAGATAATTTTGTGTTCCTGTTGAAAAGAAAAAACACAACTTCTTTTCAATTAAATTCATAACTAGAATTTACATAGAAAAAACTGTGGACAAAGTATTTGCCGCCTCTGTTATTTGGCTTTAGATTGCCTTTCCAGCTTTTGCTTTTCGTTATCCTCTTTCATATACCCTTTTCTCTCTCCTTCACAATCTCTGCTTTTCCACCTCTGTCTTTATGCTGTTTCTTCCACCTGAGTTGTAAAATTTTTTATTATGAAACAGTCACAAACGTAAAGCAAGTACAGTACAAAGAATTTTTTTCCTGCCTGAATCATTTGCAAATAAGATGCTAACTCAATGCTGCATCATGCTGCAAACATACTTTCCCACATAATCACAGTACAACCAACAAAGTGAGTGTGTTTGTGTTGGTACATCACTACCATCTAATTTTAGAACCCTATTTAGGTTTCGTAAGTTGTCTCAACTAGTGTCTGTCATAGAAGGAACTAGTTCAAAATTGTGTGTTGCATGTGGTTGTCATGTCTCTTTAATCTCTTTAGTCCGGAATAGTTCCTAAGTTTTTCTTTGATTATCATGATCTTGATAATCACATTTCTCATTAGCCTTTTTATTAATTAATTTATGTAGATTTTTCTGTATCCGTGGTTTCTGATATTATTCAGTAGGTTATAATCTGTTACCATCATTATTGTTTCGATGCTCGAAGTGTCTCCAATTTGACGAGTAGGATCTCTTGGCTTTTGTGTCCTTGGACATTGCCCATCATTCTTTGAGCACTTCCTTGCTTCTTGACACACAATGTTGTGGGCTTGTCTTATATATTTCGTAGTGTGTTCTTTAGTTTTGATGAACAGTTTATTCATTAATTTTTGCCTTCTCCAGTAACTTTACTTCTCTCTTCCAGCTGAGGAATAGTTTTTCACTTCTGACTTCTGTATTCTATTTTTTATATGCATGCCTTATTTACCCTACAAAGCATAAAGCTCCATGAGGACAGGATCTATTTCTTATTCATCTTTTAAATTTCATTGTACTTAGCACTATGTCTTACAAATGCATGTACTACATCCAGTGTAATACATTGGATGAATAAATGGAAATCATAATGTAATAGTTAGCATACAACAGTTTGTTCCATGGTGTTGTTCGTCTCATTTTATAAAATAAGTCTTCTAGGGGTAAATCGGGATTTCTGAAGTAACATTTTGAAATTTTCTTATGGCTTTGATTTGCGGTACCACCCAGCATCTAACTTGTATGTAGAAGCACCTAACTTATAATATGAAAATCCCAAATTAGTTCGAGAGGATCATTCACTCAAAAAAATTATTTAAAATCTACTATTTATTAGGTAAGGCTCTAAAAATGAGAGGTCTCCCTAAGCATTAAGGGTTTTAATCCTCTTATGGAGATACACATTCACAAGGATTGAACATTCGCAAGTCTCTCGCTCTCGCTCTTTTTTTTTTTTTTTTAAAGAGCAGTGGCCCAATCATAGCTGATTGTAACCTTGAATTCCTGGGTTCAAGTGATCCTCCTACCTCAGCCTCCTGAGGAGCTAGGACTGCAAGGCACATGCCACTGTACCTGGCCAATTTTTTAATTTTTTTGTGGAGATGAGGTCTTGCCATGATGCTCGGGCTGGTCTTGAACTTCTGGCCTCAAAAGATCTTCCCATCTCAGCCTCTCAAAATGCTGAGATTATAGGTATGAGCCACCATGCCCAGCCTACAAGTCTTAAACTTGCAGATAATCAGTCATGGTTCTCAAAGTGTAGTCCCAGGACCAGCAATGTCAGCATCACTTGAGAACTCGTTAGAAATATAAATTGTCACGCCCCATCCCCAACCTACTCTAATAAAAAACTCTGGAGGTGGAGCCCAGCAATCTGTGCTTTAACAGTCCCTCCCGGTGATTCTAATGCTTGCTAAAGCTAGAGTATCCAGATTAAGGGCTTCCTAGCCAAAGAACACCAGTGTACTGTGGCTGAGTCAAGACTGTGTCAAGGTGCTGATCTCCTTAGTGGCTTGGGGAGGCTTTAGCTTCAAGAGGCCTTCTCTGTTTATCCCCGTGTGCTATACAAATATAATTCTCTGTGTGTGCTATTTTGTGACAAAAGTTGGGAATGCTGATCTAGACAACTATCCTCTTAGGTTTCTCCATTAAGAGCTTCCTTAGATCAGAATAACACCAGCAGATTTTTTTCCCTTAGGTTTATGCCTTCTTACTGGAATAGGTTTCTATACTATCACGTGAATATTACCTGCTTTTTTCTTGTTTAGCTTTGCTGGTTGCTTTTTGGGTTTTTATCATTTATAGAAGATAAAGCCATGAAATAAGTCTATATTCAACTGGAGGTGTGCATACATCATTTTAACTGCCTTTTTTGTTTTGTAGGGTGTTCCAATTAGACTTGAAGTTGGGCCACGTGATATGAAGAGCTGTCAGTTTGTAGCTGTCAGGCGAGATACTGGAGAAAAGCTGACAGTTGCTGAAAATGAGGCTGAGACTAAACTTCAGGCTATTTTGGAAGACATCCATGTTACCCTTTTCACGAGGTAGTTTCTTTACAATTTCTGTGTCTCTTGTCTTCAGATCCTGCTCAAACTTTGAGATCTATGCGAAGGAATTTTGGGCTTACCCCAGCTGGAAGTAACCTTTCCCTCTGAACTCCTGTGATACTTAACTTGCCACTGTCTGGGTTTTCGATTTGTATCATGGTTATTTTTCTAAGTGCCTTCTGCTCCCGACTAGGTTTGCAGCAGTGGATTTTCTGTCCCCTGGACTAATTTAGGTTCACTTTAGACCCCGGCTTTTATGAGATATAAATGTGAAGCATTAAGGCATTGACTCTTCACCTGCTGAATACACATTGGCAGCACCTGGGAATCTTTAATAAATACCGGTGCCTGGGCCCCTTCCCAGAGATACTAGTTTAATTGGTCTAGAGAGGGTCTGGCAACTATACTGTTAAAAGCTCCTGTGGTGATTATTATGTAGCCAAGGCTGAGAGCCTCCTGATTGGGGGTAAAGGATAGGGAAGGGTCTCAGAGCTGCTCTGACTGACCTATGGAGGGAAAGTCTTTTAGAATCACAGATGTTCAAGCAGAGGCACCAGAAGATCGGTGTCATTATTGTGACACCTTATTTTCTTTCCTGCTCACAGAGAGGAAGGCCCACTACCACTGGGGAGAGAGAGGCTCAGTTTGAGGGAGAGTAGTGCTCACATCTTATTTATTCTTTCATCTCCTAATACTTTGTGCATAACTCACATTAGGTCTCCATAAGTCTTGCATTGGAAGGAATGAACTAGTTCTAGCCTTGGCTTTGGTGCTTATTTATGCATCTCTTGGCTTGCTTACCCTAAAATGGGGCTGATAATAAGTATCTCGAGGGGTTATTTTAAGGATTTGTTTGGCCTACAAAAGATATAATGCCATTTGAAGTTTGTCTGAACTAAGAACAGGTCTTTAAAGCTATTTCTTCTTACTGCTCCCATTTAAATAGTGCATTTAGTGCTGTGGTTGTATTCTAGGGATTCTCTTCAGAATCACCTGGGGGCTTTGGGAACGGAAACTGAGCCTCACACCTGAATATTCTGATTCACTTGTCTTAAGATGGGTTCTGGTCAGGTGTTACGTTGAGGTACTCTTTGTATAATTCAGATCCACATCTCTGAT
>RJWJ010013007.1:0-40786 GCA_004363605.1 Indri indri
CCATATAATGAAATACAATGCACCTGTGAAGAAAAATGAAAACAATTTCTGTGCACTGATATGGAGAGCTCTCCAGGATATTTTAAATGCCAAAAGCAAGATGCATCAGCGTATATAGTAGGCTATTTTTCATTTAGAAGAGAAGAAAAAATACTTAGTTGCATTTGCTTATATAAAGAAACTGCAGAAGAATAAGTAAAAAACCAGTAAAAATACTATAGGTGTGAGGGGGACATAGTAGAGACCAGGAACAAGGGTTCTCAGTGCATACCTTTACATATTATTTTGACATCTGGGTCACATACATAATAATATTCAAAACAACTACTTTTGGATGTAAATTTGTATAGTATTTCTCAGTATTTTATGTCGACATATATTGTATCTCATTTAATCCTCACTACTGCAAACCAGGTATGATAATCATCTCCATTTCATGTACGAGGAACCTGAGACTTAAGGAGCTTAAGTGTTACTCCTTGCACAAAACTAGTTAAGTAAGTAACAAAGCTGAAACTAAAAAACACAAGATGTTTCCAAATATTGGTTTACTTCAGTAATGACTATGTGAAATTCTATCTTCAAAGGCAGTAAGAACACCTTCAAGTGATTTACATGAAAGTTACAAAGAATATTAAGAACAGATTTTGATCTACCACGCATTAGTATTTATCAAAGAATAATATGGAAACATTTCTATTGTAATCCTATTGTAGTATACTCAGTAGTATTCAAAAGGAAAATGTATACCTAAGCTCTAGGAATAGGTGTGTAACTAATAACAGGTTCTACGTCACAAATGAATTTTGAAAACTTTCTACATTAGAAAATAACTCCTGGTCAAAGGATACATTGATTATACATAATGTATAATCTACAGTTAATATATTTGTACACTTAAAAACTGCTAAGAGATTATATTAATAAGTGTTATCAGAAACAAAAAAATGACAAGTATGTGAGGTAATACATATATTAAATACCTTAATTTAGCCATTCCTCAATGTGTTACATACATGAAAACATCACATTGTACAACACAAACATATATAATTTATACTTGTCAATTTTAAACAAAGCATTTTTAAAAAGAGAAAAAAGAAAATATCTCTTGATCCAATGTCACTTAGGAAACTGACAAGACAGAACAGCTTCAACATTTATGTTTACAATAATGCTTTCACTCCTTTATTTCACAAAGGTATTCCTAAAGTCCAAAGTAAAACATCCCATTTTATCTCTATCCAAATTCACCCAAGTCAATTTTTTCCCCTAAAATGAAAATTATTTTCTTGAAAAAAAGACTGTTAAACCAGTGGGTCTCACCCCTGCATTATCCGAATTCTTCCAGATGCATGTATATGAGTATCTAAATTTTAGATGCCCTGTTTAAGTCCAGGAACTCTCTTAATCACAGCATATGTGTACAAACAAATGAAACCATAGTTAGCAGAAGTTTGCCAACCTCTAATTTAGAACATTTACATTTTAATATTATTGCTATGATTAGACTAAAATCTACTACCTTGCTAGCAATTTTCTATTCCATCTTCTTTCTTTGATTTCTTTTGTGCTATGGATTTCTTTGTGATTTCATTTTACCTGTTCTATAGATTTATTATTTATGCCTCTATTTCAAAATTTTTTGTAGTTGTCCTAAGGTTCACTATATACACTTTTAATTAATCTGAGTCCACCTTTAAATGATATTACAGGTTGAGTATCCCTTACCTGAAAAGCTTGGGACCAGAAGTGTTTCAGAGTTTTTTTTCCTTTGGGATTTTGGAGCATTTGCATTATACTTATCTAATCTAAAAATCTGAAATGCTCCAATAAGCATTTCCTTTGGGCATCACAACAGCACTCATAAAGTTTCAGATTTTAGAGCATTTCAGATTTTGGATTTTCAGGTTAGGAACACTCAAACTGTATACCACTTCATATTTTGGTGTTAAGTACATTATAGCAATATATTCTGAATTCCTCTCTTCCATCTTTGTGGTATTTTTGTCATACCTTTACTCTCATATATGCTATAAACACCTAATACATTGCCACTATTTTTAGACAGTTTTTTTTAATAGAGCGAGGGTGGGCCAACTAGAGATGATGAGCCAAATCTGATGACCCACAACCTATTTTTGAAAATAAAGTTTTAATGGAACATAGCCATGCTCCTTCATTTAGGTATTTCACACTACAACAACAGGGTTGAGTAGCTACAACAGACTGTATGTCCCTCAAGCCTAAAATATTTATTATATAGCCCTTCCTATGAAAAGTTTGCCTCTGTTTCAGAACAATTAAAAATAAGATATCAATGTTTTTCCTTAATTTATTCCATTCCCCGTGATCTTTGTGCAGAACTAAGTTTGTGTAAATTATACTCTGTCTGAAAAACTAATTTTAACATTTCTTGTATAGGAAGTCTACTGGCAATGGACTCCTAGTTTTTGTTTGCCTATGAAAGACTACTGCATTTTTGAAAACTATTTTCCTTAGATATAGATTTCTGGGCTGACAGTTTGGTTTTTTTTTCCTTTCAGCACTTTAAAATCACTCCACTATCTCCTACTTTCCATAGTTTCTGACAAAAAGTCAGCCATCACACACAAAATCCCTATTGTTCTCTGTATGTAATGTTACTTTTATTTCTGGGTGCCTTTGAGATTTTCTCTTTGACGTTTGTTTTCAGCAGTTTAAATATGATGTGGCTATGTGTGTGAGTGTATATGTGTGGTATTTATCCTGCTTGTTATCCTCTGAGCTTACTGGACCTGTGGTTTTGTGTCTCTCATTTATTTTGGAAAATCCTTGTTCATTATTTCTTAAAATATTTCTCTTACCCCATTTTCTTTCCCTTTACCCGTTAGCATTTTGATTATGTTTATATTAGACCTTTTGATGATTTCCACTGCTTTTTTTTCTTTCCTGTTTTTTTCCAACTTCTTTTCTCCTTTTGTTTCAATTTCAGTAATTTCTATTGAAATTTCCATCTTGGAAATTCACTGATTCTTTCCTTGCTGTGTAGACTCTAATAATGAACCCATTGAAAGCATTCTCTGTCACTGTTTCTCATTTCCAGTTTTTCCCTTTGATTCTTTTTTTTTCCTTCTATTTCTGTTAAAATTACCCATCTGATCATGCATGTTGTCCACCTTTTCTGTTAAAGACTTTAACAAATTTTAAATTCCCTGTCAGATAGTTCCAACATCTGTGTCATATCTGAGACTAGTTTCAATGATTACTTTACCCCTGTGCTTTTTCTGTCTTGCCTTTTTGTATGCCTCATGATTTTTTGTTGAAAGGTATTTTGTGTGGGACAGCAGAAACTAAATAGTTTTTATGCCTGAAAAGGGGCAAGCCTTTCCATCTCCTAGGCTTTCATTGAAGGGTTAGAGTTTATCTAGTTAGAAGTTGGGCTGGGTTCAAAGTTAGCACTGTTGTCACCCTCAGCGTACCACAGGCTTCAAATTCCCATACAGATATCTCATATTTAGGAAGGGGGTTAGTTTATCATAATAATGTCTATCTATTGTGAGTTTAGGTCTTTCCTTTGTACTGAGCCTCTTTGTGTATTCTTTTTTCCTGCCCTGTCCCTAGCCCAGCAGTATTCTGCTGTTACTTATCTGAAACCTGATAGTTTGGTGGTAAGAAACAGTTGGGGGCCCATGCTCTCTTGCTCTGAGCAAGCCCCAGCTTTAGTCATATATCAGCCTGGGTCTCGAAGGTGAGCTTTTTCAGTTCTCTTCTCCCTGCCCCTAACCCCACACTTGTGGGTCCCTTATATTCCTGGGAAAGCAGGTCCCACACACACATACTTTTCTTCCCCCACCCATAATGAATTCCATCAATGCTCTAAGGCTTGTTGTGCTTATTGCCTCCTTCCTCCCACCCTCACCCCATTCACTGTTCACAGATGAAGACCTTGTTTTACAGTGGAGAAAAGGGAGAAGGATCCTGGTGCTACTGTCCTCCTCCCCAGCGTATGTGCCACAATGCATATTTTTGGGAACTCTTTCCCATCTCCCATCTCCTGGGATTCTTACCCCACCCACTAATGGGGAAATAACATACAAGAGGGAACAGGGTCCCCTAACTTCTGCAGCCTTCATAGATATCACACATTCCTGCTGGCCTGTACCTAACCTTCACTAATTTGTCACAATTCTAGCTGAATTCTTCTCACTGGTGACCAGCTGTTGAGATACCCAGGTGTCCAACTGGGGTAGACACCCAGGTAAGTGAGTGTTAGTGTCTCCTCCTTCCCCACAGGCATTGTATGTCCTTAGACTCTGAAGTTAGTCAGGCTTTTTTTCATTGTGAGGGTGGAGGGATACCCCTTCCAGTTCTCTATACCCCAAGGCAAAAACTGGAAGGTCTCATAAATGTTTTAAATTCTCTCTTAAAATAAAAATATTTCCTGATGACTATTCTATATTTCCAAGATTTAAAGATCCCAATATCTAAATTAACATGTGCCAAATCCTTATTCAAACTCTCATATTCTATTTTAATTACACTCATTATTTTCTTGTAAAAAAGTTTAATTAAAAAGTTAAGCTTAAATTTTCTAAGGGAAGAAAGACAGATTTCTTCATTAGATTGCATCCATTAGTGAAAATATGGCCATAAGAATTTCTCTCCTGTAGGTTGCTGATTATAAAGAAGAAAACACACATACATGTACCACAACTCTATGTCATTATCATCACCTGGTATTCTACAATATGCTTTTGGTTAGGAGTTTTTACCTTGTATAAAACATATGAACATGCACGTTCATATTCATATTTTCTTTCTCTCTCTGTGCAATGTTAAAACTATAGGAATGTTCCAATTCAGAAGTGGCCTACTCTTTTGTTTTAATTAAATATCCTATCTGAATCCTGCTGTGCTTCAGCCTCCATGTGGATTTCTCTCCTGTTGTAAGACCAATAATCAAGGAAAGAATATGTCCTCCTTAATGTAAGACATTAAGACCCATGGGTCAGTAATGTAAAATCCTACCATAAATAACCATTTTAAAGCACGTAAAAGTTAAAGTTTATACATTTATTGCTATCCCTTATTTATTACTATGCTCAAAAAAACATCACTGCTGTAATTTTTTTATTCAAATATCACAGGCACAAATTTTCCAGTTGCAAGCATGAAAAAAATTTTTTAAATATGCTGTCTTCATATAGTAACTAATCCAAAATAGAAAACTATCCTTGTACCAACTAAAGTCTCAGGGACAGATGCACTGATTAGAGACTTCAACAACATAACTCATACTGTCTGAAAGGCCTTCTGAGGCAGATGTTCCATCTTATGACTCATTTAATCATTTACTTATATATTAATGTCCACTATATTATAACACTCACATCAGAGCAACCAAGCAGTGAAAAAGAAACCCCAAATTTTGTTCTTGCAAATATAAAGTTCCCATTTAGATTCAGATTGTTTCTAAATAGAAAAGTCTTATTTGTAAGTAGTTTCCTGCTTTTTAATCACCGAATTCATGTAGAGCTTCTGTGTACAAACTATTGTTCAGATTTAGCAATCCAATTATATTGCAGAGGCTTATCATTGGCTACTGGAAAATATTCTTAAACTGTACCTTTTCCCTATTATTAAAATAAAAACTAAATAGTGACATTCTTAAAGCATTTCACAAAGTACAAGATAAACTTGCTTTAAATGAGTAATTTTATTCCATTAGTTCTGAAACCTGTTCGCTGAAATAATTATCTGAAGAAAATACTTGTCAACTCAAATAATGTCAATATACTAGTGATGTTAACTTATTTAAATAAATTATAACCAGGATTATTTAACAAGACATCAAAGGAAAAAAATTGAGATTACTTAGAATCCACTGTGGTAAAGTTCTCTAAGCAGCAAGACTGCTGTGTAGAGTTAATTTTCACACAAATATAAAAGAAGTTATCTAACAGTCTAAATATTTATTCTAGTATCAATCTTAAGTTTTTATCAGTTATATTTCTTCCTTATTAACAGAAGAAAATGAATAAAAATGACTGGAAAAACACCTTTAACTAGGAATTTAAAAATTAGAACAATACTATTAAAGTGATCATGAATGTAACATATTATGGTATTAAACTTCATTTGAAAATCACATTGTATAGTTGAAGGGTTTTCTACACACATGAGGTTTTCTACATTTTATCTCTTAATGTAGTATTTATTGAAAGTACATTTTAAAATTGAGAAACACCTTTAATAATATAACCACCTTCTTATTTGCTACCAAAATAAAGGAAAGATTTTTATGAAACTGTCATGTTAAACAGTAGTCGATAGCTAAATACAATCAGTAAACAATTCAGTTCAAGGCAAAAAGAACTACATCACCATTTGGTGGTTGCAATTTAGATTATTCTAGCGTGTAATACTTTAATTGTATAAAACAAAGCTGATGTCACAAATACAAAAGAAGTTCTTGCAAAGCAAGTACCGCAAGTAATTTCTATGCTGCCACTGATGGCTGACAAGTGATGAGCACTTTGTTCAAATGTATATGCTATGCACATAAGACAACAGGTGGTTTATAAAAACAAAATACTGAAGAGAAGCTTTAAAATTTTCACAGTCAAAATTTTTATACCATGCCTTGTCAGAATACTGCTATAATCTATGAATAGCTAAAATATTTCTTGAGAAATATAGTATCCTCAACATAAAAAAGGAGAAGCTGAATCAGACAAACTGGGATTAATTTTGGGCTAAAAATGATTGAGACAATGTATTGATATATTGCCAAAATAGTGATATGTTTGTGGCCAATGTAATAATTTTGGTTACAATATTTCCCAATTATTTTTTAGAATTTGTCTTTATTAATTGATATCTGGCTACTGTTTCAGTGCAGGAGAAAACCTCCCCATAGAAGCTAAACAAACAAAGAAACACCCAAGTTCTTTAGGCCTAATTAGCTAGCTGTGTTAGAGGTGCTTTCTCACTGATGGAAAAAATTGAAACAGATGGCAATGTCCAAAACAACTAGCACTCTCCAATACTACCACCGCCACCTATGGATTTAACTTTTTAATGAAGCACTGGAAGCTATGTTGTTGTTGTTGTTGTTTTTAATGAGAATAATGCAAAGTCAGAATGAAATAAAACTTCAAAAGTTTGAGACCTAAGTACCCACTACCCCATCCCCCACTCCAATGAATGTCAGGAAAAAAATTCTGATTAGGAATGAATTATATTGTAAAGGATTCTTCCCACTCCCCTACCCCCAAATGTTCCTATACACAAAGGATCCTTATTTCTCTTAAATGATTTTAGCTGTTCTAGTTCAAGGGGGAACAACTGGGGATGGAGAGGGGTAGAATTAAGACACTAAAAAATGAAGAAAAAATAAACAGGCAAGTGTGATCTACCACTCCTCTTATAGTCACATTAATACAACCAAGAAATACTGAATTACCTCTAAAACTCACATTGAAACTGTTTAATTCTAGGGTACATATGTAACACCCAATTTATTTACACACTCAAGCCAAATATTCATTTGTAAGCAAGGGGCTTAAAATATATGACATCTATTCAAAGAATTTTCAAATGACCATGTAGCTCAAAGCTCTCCACATTTGCAGTGAAATTCTGTATGCAATGTTTGCAAAACAAAAATTGCAAAACTGAGAAATAATTTAATTTAATTTATCTGGAATAGTAAAAATTGAAGAAACCCTGGTTGAAGACAAGAAAGCAGGAAGATTTATAAAGACTAATAAAGATTTCTAGGCATTTTCAAATAACTTAGAGCAGTGGTTCTCAAAGTATGGTCCATGGCCCCTGGTGGTCTGTAAGGTCAAATATTATTTCATAATACTATTAAGATATTATTTGTCTTTTTTCACTGTGTTGACATTTGTAGTCATTGTACAAAAGTAATGATGGGAAAAAATGCTAGTATCTTAGCATGAATCAAGGTAGTACTGTACTAATAGTCACTGTAGTCTTCACAATTAGCAATGATAAAAAAATACCAACCCAGTTTCACTTAAGTACTTGATGAGTCAGTAAGAGTTAATTTTATATCTCAACCCTTGGGTACACATCTTTTTAATATGTTGAGTGAGGAAACAGAAATATGCATAAAACACTTCTGCTGCATACCAAAATAATGGTTGTCAAAGAAAAGCATTTGAGTTGCAAGCTAACTAGCCACTTTTTGTGAAACACCATTTTACTTGAAAGAACAACTGACATTCAAACTATGGTTTAATCTTCGGTATCTAGCAGCCATTTTATTGTTAAATATAAAATCCAGTCATTCAAGTAAGAATTAGAATTTTTGAAAACTTACATCTGCCACATCTAAAGACATTTCTGATGAGATCTATGCTGATATCAACAGATGTGATTTTTTTCTTTGATACTGTATAATGTAATGTGTCAAGATTTGGAAGATCTGCTTCACTAACCAAGAATCAGTATTTTCCAAGTGACCAACTGATAAAAAAAAAAAAAGAGTCATTCAAAGTACAAGATAGACAAGAGATTCTAATGTAAAAAAGTACATAATATGCCTTGCTATCATTGCAGATTTCACATTCCAATTAACTTTTAAGCCACTTTTATCAAATTTTCATGTAGTGTCAAGAAAGAATATCCACAATTATTTGAAAGGTTATTGAAATACTCCTGTCTTTCCAACCACATATGTGTGTGAGGCCAGATTTTCTTTGCATACTTTAGACCAAAACAACATATTGCAATAGATTCAATGTACAGCAGATATGGGAATCCAGATGGCTGTCTTCCACTATGCCAAATATTAACAAGATGTACAAAAACATAAAACAATCTCACTTGTATCATTAAATATTTTTGTTTTAGAAAATATAATTATCTTTCAAAAAATTTATTATGTAAACATATAATGGGTTTATCACTGTTATTTTAAAATAAATTAATAAGTCTTTTTATGAATCTTAGTTTTAACTTTTAATATGGTAAATATTGGTTGATATTTACCTATATACACACAAGGTTTTAGAAGCCCTTAATAATTTCAAGTATAAAAGCCATAAGACCAAAAAGTTTGAGGACTTTTGTTTTAGAGGTTATTAATCCCAATTCCTTTCAAGACATATTTCTATCTTTCCATAGAGGGGCAGGTGGCTGAAGAGTTGAATTCTTTTTTATAAAAATAAATTTCTCTAGGGGCTATAAAGAGAGATAGTTGAGTGAAAAAGATTGTAGCAGTTAGAAAAGGGAACCAGGGTCCAGGCGTGGTGGTTCATGCCTGTAATCCTACCATTCTGGGAGGCCGAGGTGGGAGGATCGCTTGAGGTCAAGAGTTCAAGACCAGCCTCCACAAGAGCGAGACCCCGTCTCTACTAAAAATAGAAATAAATTAGCCAGCCAACTAAAAATAGAAAAAATTAGCCGGGTGTGGTGGCACATGCCTGTAGTCCCAGCTACTTGGGAGTCTGAGGCAGGAGGATCACCTGAGCATAGGAGTTTGAGGTTGCTGTGAGCTAAGCCGATGTCACCCGCACTCTAGCCCTGGCAATGGCAACACTCTGTCTCAAAAAAAAAAAAAAAGAGAAAAGAACAATGGCTCCTTTGACACTGGCTATTTACAGACAGGGAGGATATGGAAAAGATAAACCTCAAATACCCTTCATGTCATATCAGAGAGCAAGAAAGCCTCCAAAGACCACTAGTGTGGCATCAAAAGTGCTCAGGAGCCAACTTGAAGAGACTTGCCCAGGAATAACTTGAATATCAATAAGGATAATAACTGCACTGCACAGAAACATAACAAATATTAAAATCCACAAACCTATAATGATTCAAAAAGTATCATTATCCAATTTTGGAGGATGCTAATGAATTAACAACTTTATCCCCGGAAAATGTCAATAAAATCCCATTTTTACATCCTACCCACATCCCCAAGGGGGTAAAAGGCATAAAAACAGTAAAGCATTTCCATGGAATCTTCATTTGGAAAAAATAATCTCTTGCAACCCTTAAATGCAACTTTTAAAATTTCAGATAAATACTAATACATTGACGCTAATTAACACTTTCTAAAGTAAGCTGTGTTTCTCTTACCATACATAAATTGCCTTCAAAGAAACCTATACTAAACATCTATTTTTAAGAATCAAACAAAATTACAACTTCTCTAACTAAAGATGGTCTCTCTTGTCCTCTGAACTCTATCCCGAGAACTGTTTGTCAATATCGAAGTCTTACCATGAACATTTTAGATTCAAAAAGAGAATGTAAAGATCTTCTTGAGATTATAAGGGAATACTAAAGGCTTAAAGCATATGACCATAAGTATTATAGTCAATTAACTAAAAATGCACACAACATATAATAAGAGGTAGAAGTTAAATGTATGGGTTTTAGATCAAAGAGTCTAAATCCAACTCCCAATTCTGCCATTTACTAACTTGAGCAAGTTGCTTAACTTCTCTAATTATCTCTTTAGTATGTAAAACAGGAAGCATAATACATAATTCTTGTGAATCTTACGAAAGATTCGAGAGGTAACAGATGTAGTAATAAAGCCTTTATTATACTGCCTATAACATATTAATCCTCAATAAATAAGGCTTCTGGTTATAGTACACTGTTTCTATTAATGTCGCATAAAAGGAAAGTAAGGAGATGATAAGAAAATGTTGGGTAAAACAGTTCCTTTCTCCAACTGTTAAGGGATATCATTATCAGTCAAGGTTAGCTTCCATTTTGTGTTTAGCCAGTATAAGGCAATTATGAAGAATGACATGGAAACATATGGCTCAAGTCTGTAATCCCAGCACTTTGAGAGGCCAAGGTGCAAGGATTTGTTGAACTCAGGAGTTCAAGGCTACAGAGAGCTATAATCACACCACTGCACTCCAGCCTGGACAGCAGAGTGAGACCCTATCTCAAAAAAAAAAGTTACACACAGATGTTTGAGTGAGTAGGAGGATGGTGTCCCTAAGCCTTGCATTGCTCCAGGGTCAACTGTACAGATATGTGTACATATTTCACAGAAACCAGGTGTAAGTATAGTATTTGAAATGACATTAACTTTGTCACCTTTTCTATATTTCATAATAAAATATTACCCAAGTCATTTAATGAAGAAAACATACTGACATTTACAACGTAATGATCCCTCTATGTAAATACTCAGTATAAACCTTCTATTTGTAAGTAAAATAGGACAGTCTCCTAATGCTTCTCAAATCAAATGAAGCAAACTTTTAAATTCTCACTCATGAATTACAATGTTAACAAAGAAAGGCGGATGAAAAGAACCAAAAGCGATTATAACAAAGATTAAAATTAAAACTACAGCCTGGTCTTAATTTGTATCAAATTCGACTCATAAAGATTAACTGAAAATATCCTGCCAGTTACACCAAACCAGGTAAAACCATCACTCCATTAAATCTCAGGGCATTCTCTCCCAACAACTGTCTAGCTACCAGTTCTAGAAACAGTTCTATTCCTAGGGCTTCTCCAGCTGTTTCTGTATGATGGTTCCCTAGCTCCTCCACTTTACTCTTGGTACAATAAATAGTTACCATGTTATTTTATTTCCTTTAGATATATATACTTTAAATCGTTTGCTATGTACATTGTACAATTTTACATTTACAGTTGATTAAATAGAGTACAGCAATTTCTACAAAAAGCAAATTCAAAAAATCCTTTTGGAAATCAACATGGCATTGTGTAGCAAGAACTACTAAGAGAGCAATATATCCTTTGATTCATTAATTTCTCTTCAATAAATATTTTGTTAGGAAATAATTCAATAAAGGCAAAAAGATGCATGGATAAAGTCACTCACTGAAGAGTTATCTATAATAGCAAAATACCTGAAAACATTCAGCTGTCCGATATTTAGAGAATGACAAACTACAGACTACTAATACAATGAAATATTATTCTACCAAACGTGTTATTAATATTAAAACTACTCTAAAACAAGAAAAATGTTTTATGATACAATATTAATAAAAATACCTTTACGAAATAAACATAGAGTAGCAGGAAAGATATGGATTTTGTTAAAAATCTTGATTCTGCCGCTTAGTAGCTCTGTAATTTTGGACAAGTTTTTTAAACTCCTTGAGACTTGATTTCCTCATCTTTTAAACAGAGTAATAAAATCTAATTCACAGGTGCCTAGGAGAATCAAATGATATCACTATAAAGTTCCTGGCCCCCTACCTCAAAGAGTTCTCCTTCCCCTCCCTATTACTCAGTTGATTCCCTCCCTATTACTTCAACCATGAGTATATAAACAGCAGGTTGTATCTAAAACGGTGTTAGAGTGAAAAGATTATGGTTCTACATTTAAAATTATAACCTACTGCAAATTTTTTGGGGTTATATTTTCCTCACTTCTTTAAAAGTAAGACATCAACCCCTGATGTAACTGTAACCCCTAATATATTAATAACACTGTTTTAATTATTTAAAAAATCATATTCAAAATAATTTCAATTTAGAGTTCTTTCCCAAACAAAATTTTTGCCCACAATACACAAATCGGAATTCAGCCTATATATACAAAAATGGGGGAAAAAATCAGGTTAGGAAAATGAATGGAGTACATGCAGTCCCTTTTACTTTCACACCTCATACTTTATTAGTATTTGAACAGTAAATTTAGTTGGGGGATGAATAACAACACTATTACCAAAAAGCTACAAAATAATATATGTATACCTCTTAATATTTTTAAATAAAATAATAAAATAACTTATGTATAATCCCTAATTTTTAGATCTATTTATCTGGCAACCTGGAATGCAAGAGAAGAAATTCACAACTGAACTGAAGGAAGATATAGTCGTCCCTTTCATCTCAGGGACCAGGGAAGGGATACAAGACTATCTTCCCCTGACCCAACCCCTTACTTGTGAAAGGTGCAAAATATCTAAAGCTCTGGTGGTTCAACGGACTCTTCCTGAGGTCCTATAGCAAGAGCTGAGTCAATCAAGGTTAGCCAGGTAAGGCTCTTTCTTCCCTCTCACAAAGTGACCAAGGACAGCAGAGACAAGAGTTGAGGTGGAAGGAAAAGATGGACCAGGCAAGGAGACATCATGGTCCCAAACAAGCAAATTCCAGGCTCATGGGCAGTTTGGGGGTTGAGGGGACACCCTGACCTCACCAATATATAAAAAGAAAGCTTTTGATTCTAAAGGACCAGGGCTGCTACACAGCATATAGCACTTAGAGCCTTAACAACCCTGCCTTTCCTTCAACTGCCAGAGCCAGCAAGTGATGCTCCCAAGCCAGAAGCCCAAAACTTAAGTCACTGATGCAGGAAAACTATATCTGGCATGCAATGGGTGGTTTATGAGTATCAATGTAAAATTTGCAAAAGGATAGATTACAAAGAAATGGAAGACTCACTATAATAAAACACAAGCACTCATCTGATTTCATTCATGCAAGTTAAGTGTAACAATGAATGCACTGCTTTTCAAAACCAACTCGGTCTCAATACTGATCATTTTAACTTACAATGACAGTGTTCTGACAATTAAGAAAAATGAGGTTCAAAACCTGGTGCTAAGATGGGCATAGTGGCACCCACCTGTTGTCCCAGCTACTCATGAGGTTGAGGTGAGAGGATTACTAGAGCCCAGGAGTTCAAGGTCAGCCTGGGCAACATAGCAGGACCCCATCTCTTAAAAAATAAAACGTTTTTTTAAAAAACCAAAACCTCACACTTAAAGATCAAGAGACTCTCCAGGACCTTAGAATTTGCCCTCATATCCCTGAGTAATTTCAACTCGATGATACAAGAGTTTTGAAAAGAACTCATAGTTAGTTGGCTATTTTGGGCAGAGGACAGGAAACAAAACCTCTAAAATATGTCAGAAAAGACATTCAAGAAAAAAATAAGAATGTCTCAATGTCTAGATATAAGACCACCATGATTGTAAATAGCTAGTAGATTAAATAGCTGCATACAATATTACGATGCAAAGTAGAAAAACTGTTTCCAACTGCGGCAATATTTTCCACAGTAAATAGAAGTTGGTTATTAGAACGCATTGTATATGTAGATGAGAACCACTGCATAATTACGTAACCCATTGAAAGTGTACTAAAGAAACAAAGAAAACATATGTTTTGGGGCCAGATTGTTTACTGCAATCCAGTACTAGATTAATTTAATAAATACTGCTGAGAAAGAAAATTACAGGACCCAAGGAAAAAACTCCATTATTTTAGGATACAATCAAAGACAGCTTTATATTGGCAATTTGTGTCTAGGCAAAAATGTGTGATTCATTTAAAACTTTTAAATGATGTGCTTATGGGGAGGGGGAAGGTGGGCTCCTGAAAACAGTAATTTATGTTCATGGTAATTAAAGGTGATTTATAAGACATATAAACAACACCTAACTTAACCTTGGGGGGGTAGATATTAAATGAAGGCATTTTACCTTCTCATTTAGCAGTTCAATAAAGTTGTAGTGCCTTGAGGGCTACAATTCCATATAAACTAAAAAGGCAACTTAAAAACTATTTTTTCCATCGGTGCCACCTTCATCTCTTTTTAGCCAAACACCGGTAACAAAACTAAAGGAGCTCTTTGGAATCTTATTGTTAAAGCTCTAACTAATAAGCAATTTAGACATATAAATTCAAACAGATACAGAACGACAGAAATATAAAGCAAAAAGAAGACACATCTGTCACTAATAACAAAAGAGGAAAGGATAAGGGCTTTTTTTCCTAGCCAAAATTTCTAACCATTTGCACAGAAATCATCTACATAGATTGATCTTAGTTGTATCTCCCTAAGAACTTGTCTGATCAGCTTAAGATGGGTAAAGGCCAAGAAAGAAGTGAAATCAGTCACAAGCTTAAAATCATACTTGGGGAGAAATGGGAAAAGAGACAGAAGTACTTTCTATGAATTGTAAAACTGCAAAGATCTTTCAAAATAAAATGAAGTGACATCAAAATTAGACAGTACAGCTAGCAGTTATTCCAAAAACTGATATGCTCTACTTATTAGACTTTTCTTTTTAGGAAAATAAACATTGACAAGTAAAATCAAATAGAACTAAATTATGGGCTAAAAAGACTTAAGTTTAAAATTACAAATATCATTATAAGAGAAAATAAAGTTGACCCTTGAACAGCACAGGTCTGAACTGTGCGGGTCCACTTATATGAGCTTTTTTTCAGGCAGACATGGCTCAAAAACACAGTATTAGCCAGATACAAAACCCATGTACATGGAGGGACACCTTTTCCTATACGCAAATTCCACAGGGCCAACTGCAGGACTTGAGTATGCCCGGATTTGGGTACACACGAACAGTCCTGTAACCAATTCCCTGCATACACCAAGGAACAAATATAATGTATTTCTATGTTCCAAAACTGGCATGCTTTATTTAGGTTTGTGAAGGACATTAAGAATCATAAATACAGTTAACCCCTGACTGATGCCATCCATGAATTTATAAAAACAACAAAAAATGGGTGTTATTGCTGGGAGAAGGATGAGTAGAAAACAATAAAATGGTCAACCATAATCACTTGGCACCATTGAAATTAATGAGCCAGCAAAATTACAAGCAAATATTATGTCACATATCTTCAAGATTGTGTGAAAATAGTCCAAACCATTAGAAAAGGTCAAGGACCTACTATAATGTCTATATTTCTATTGTCCCTCAACTTCTTTGCCCCCAAAAGGGAAAGAAATATGAATTTTCCTCCCTGGCTTTCAAACCGCTGAAAAAAACATACCTCTCTAACCAGCTATACAACACACAATGCAGCAATTATCTTTGCTATTCATGACTCTCCTTCTCCCACCTCAAAAGGATATAGGGGCCAGAAGTGGTGGTTCACACCTACAATCCCAGCACTTTGGGAAGCTGAGGCAGTACGATGGCTTGAGGCCAGGAGTTTGACACCAGCCTGGATGACATAGTGAGACCCTATCTCTACAGAAAAACTTAAAAATTAACCAAGAGTGGCGGCTCACATCTGTAGTCCCAGCTACCTCAAAGGCTGAGGCTAGAAGATTGCTTGAGCTCAGGCATTGAAGGTTACAGTGAGCTATGATTGGGCCACACTGCACTCCAGCCTGGGCAACAGAGAGAGAGAGACCTGTCTCTTGAAAAAAAAAGAATATAGGGCTTGGTGTGTCCAAGAAGTTTCAAAACTAAATCCAGTATTAAATATCTATTATAGTCACCAATATCAATTTACCATGTGACAGGAACAAAGCAGTATATAATAGCCAAGTACTAAATTTAAAAAGCAGAAAGTAGATTACACATTCCCTTCCTCTCATTCAAAGCTTTTCCACCAAACCTGATGTTCACAAATGTTAACTATCAGCATAAGGTTTGCTTTGTTCATGCTGTATCTGTACTCCCTTCTCTATACACATTCATCATAACCCTCCACACACAAGTTCTGATCTATTCCCTTAGGTTCTTTTCTCAGAGCTGTGGAAGATTAGGACGGTAGCTTTAATGTCTCAGAATATCAAATAAATGAGAATACATAAAAACTGCGGTGAAATTAGTAAAAATGCTACCATCAACTCTATAGTCGAGTCTAAATCATTCAAGCCTGTCCTTTCCTTTCCATTTCAAGGTCTCTAACCTGGACTGTTAATATAATGTTTTTACTAATCACTCATCTTACAGTATTCTTCCAATCTAATACAATTACATTTCCTCAAATTCCTATGAAACTATGTATTTTCCTGCATAAAAATCATTAATACATCCTATTACTTATAAAAATAAGTCTATTTTTATCTTGGTGTCTATATATCCTGACCCAGACTATCTCTAGAACTTCTATCCCTTCTTTGATATTTTGTATCGCTAATCTTATATACCATTCATTTAGCACTTATACATGCTGTTTTTCATATCCTGGATCTAGATAATTTCCAATTTCCTTTCTAGGTATATGAAAGGGCGCAAGAATACTGGGCCAGACTAGGTCTCCTGGGCACACAGGGTGGCAAGTCAGGCGAGCTGCCAAATCAAGGGGCAGCAAGAAACATCAACTCCAAAGGAACAGGGAGAGATTAAAAACTCAGTCTGAAGTAGAGGCAGACAACCTAGGTTCAGGGGGACTGTGGGGAATGGAAGAAAACCTACCTAACGGGTACAATGAACACTATCTGGGTGGTGGGCACACTTACAACCCTGACTCAAGCATTACAAAAGCAATCCATGTGACCAAAAACATTTGTACCCCTGTAATGTTTTTAAATTACAATTAATAAATTAATTTTTTTAAAAAAAGAAGTTGAAGTGAAAGAGACTCCCTATTGGTAGCTGGGTACAAGTGGATTTAGAATCTAAGGGAAACAAAATAATGCTGGTTCACTGTCCCTTCTCCGTTGACCAGAGTAAGGCTTTAAAAAGGGCAGATTCTGGGATTTTCCTAAATGGAGAAATAAATTGATACATTTTTAAACCAGTAATTTCACTTGGGATCTCTCCTTCAGAACTATTCATACATGTTTGAAAAGGTTTCTGTGTAGCAATGTTCACTTCAGGATTGTTCATAACTCAGATGACCATTTACAGGGAAATATTAACCAATGATATATCCATGTAATAGAATCTACATAGCTGCTGAAAAACAGAAAAGGAAAGATGAACGAAATAAAGGTAAAACTAAATCATCAGTGAAGTATGTATAGGATCACTCCATTTGTGGAAGAAAATTATTTATAACAATAATTTACATTAAGATACATTTAGAGAATAAAAATAAATTTGGAGGCATATGCTCCAAAACTACTGACACTGGGTGTCTTTGGAATATAGGATTTCACTATCTGCATTATCTCTGTCATATTTTAATTACTGAAAATGAATGTTGTACAATATATATGTGCTACACATGTAATCAGAAGAAAACATATATGCTTTCTGATTTTAAAAACAAGGAAAAGCAGTTACTTCTGAAGACTGGGAACAGGGGCAAACATGAAATTTTATTGTAAACCTTAATTATTTCCTATTTTGTTTAAAATAAGCATATACGATTTCAAATTTTTATATAATATAAAAACATAATTTTTTATGTAACAGCATCTGTTTAGTCATTTATAATCAAAAGGAGTGTGAAACTGATAAAAGCAAAACTATCTACTCATAAGGTATGAGGGAAAGGGGTGTAAACACATAATTAAATTACATAGTACTATGGAATGACCCTCATTTTTTCTAAAGTACAAGATTTTGTGTCTAAATTGCATATAATTCAATGTATTACAAGGGAATGCTTTTTGTTATCAAGTAGATGACTACTGATTACATCTCAAACAACAGTGGGCTGGCATGACTACCAAGGGTTTCCCTTTGCTTTGACAAATCAACAAAAGCACTTTGTTTAGGTGATGTTGCACCATGCATATTAAAACAACTGGTATAAAGACAATGAAATTGCTAAGAATCTATTTAAAAGGTTGTGCTTCTTTCCCTATCGTCATTCTTACACTTGAGAAAGAAAAGGCCAGATGAAATGAAATACTGAATTCTCAATGATGTTCCCTCCATCTTTGCATCTTTCAAAGCCCAGCTTAGGTTAGGTGGCCACTTCCTGGCTCTACCTGGCATAGATAAGGGCCCCTTCATGATCCTGGGGTGGAAGGAGGAAGCTAAATAATATCCCCTCACCAGGAATACACAGAATAGGGAAGAGATAGGTACATGCAAAGAAATTAGTTTGTTATGAGGACGAAGAGGTATAAGGGGACCCTCCCTTATCCTCAGCCTTCCCCCCCTTTCCAACACACACACACACACACACACACACACACACACACACGGTCACTACACTGAGGTTTCGTGAAAGTATCACTTTATGGCAGAACAGAGCATACAAACATAATACTATGGGAACAATCAATGAAGCAACTTCTCTAACAGAACCCACTAATTTAGTTATCTGAGAGTAAATACCTTAACCAAATCATCCTTGCTAGAACCATCATGATTAGCCTAGCTTAAAAAAAAAAACAACAATTTTTTTTCTGAGACATAGTCTTATTCTGTTGTCCAGGCTTGAGTACAGTGGTATCATCACAACTCACTACAACCTCAAACTCCTGGGCTCAAGGGACCCTCCTGCCTCAGCCTCCCAAGTAGCTGGGACTACAGGTGCATGCCACCACACCTAGCTAATTTTTCTCTTTTTTGTAGAGACAAGGTCTTGCTCTTGCTCAGGCTGGTCTCGAACTCCTGACCTCAAGCAATCCTCCCACCTCGGCTTCCCAAAGTGCTAAGATTACAGGCATGAGCCACTGCACCTGGCCCTAAAAACAAACATTTTAGAAATAGATTATTGATTAACTCCTGAGATCACAACATTCTAAGCCAAAGTCATACCCTCATTCTCTCATTGTTCTAATGCAGAACTCTTGAGAATTTTATTTGAATCACTCAGGCATATCTAAAACTGGTATTTAAAATGCAGAAAATTCCTAATGCTTTCAAAAATGAATAATACATATTTACTTTTTTTATAAGCCAACAGTTAAAATAAAAAATTAAAGTCACCCATCTCTCCCTACATCCCAATTCTATACTCCATAAAGCTATCAATGATTTCATGTACCTTTTTCTAATTTTTTTAGTACAGACCTGGGCTGTCCAATTCTGTAGCCAGTACCACATGACATTAAGTACTATTAAGTATATGAAATGTGGCTAGTCCAAATGGAGATTTGCTCTAAGTATTAAAACACACACCAGATTTCAAAGACATACTCCCTAAAAAGTAAAATATCTCAATTCTTCATATTGACATGTTGAAATAATATTTTGATTACATTAAATATATTATTAAAATTGATTTTGCCTGTTTTCCCTTTTTAAATGTGGCTATCAGAAATTTTAAATTACATATGTAGCTCACATTTACAGATCATATTTATTTCTATTGGTCAGCACTGGTACAAAGGCTAACAGTACAGATTCTAGAGTCAGACTTGCCTTACTGAGTACTGCTCCCAACTAAAGTCATGTCTCTCTTAACAATGGGGACACATTCTGAGAAATGAATCCTATGTGATTTAGTCATTGCGCAAACATCATGGAGTGTACTTACACAAACCTAGATGATACATGGTACAGCCTATTGCTCCTAGCCTGCAAACCTGTACAGCATGTGACTGTACTGAATACTGTAGGCAACTGTAACACAATGGTAGGTATTTGTATATCTAAACATAGAAAAGGTAAAGTAAAAATACAATATAAAAGATAAAAAATGGTATACCTATATAGGGCACTTACCCTTAATGGAGCTTGCAGGACTGGAAGTTGCTTTGAGTTGAGTCATGAGTGAATGTGAAGGCCTAGGACATTACTGTACACAACTGTAGACTTTATAAATCCTGTACACTTAGGCTACACTAAGTTTATATTGAAAATTTTTCTTTCTTCAATAATAAATTAACTACTATGCAATATATGCATGTACCAGAATTCAACTTATACCCTCTAATTCTATTAAAAATTTTTAAAAGGAAAAATAAAATAGAGATATATAAAGTAACCTTAGCTTACTGTAACTTCATACATTTTTAATTTTTTTTTAACTTTTTCAGTCTTTTGCAGTAATACTTAGCTTAAAACACAAGTATATCGTATAGCTGTACAAAAATATTGTCTTTATTTATATCCTTATTCTATAAGATTTTTTTCTTCTTTTTATTTTTGAGACACAGTCTCACTCTGTCATCCCAGATACAATGCAGCAGTGTCATCATAGCTTGCTGCAACCTCAAACTCCTGGGCTCAAGTAACCCTCCTGCCTCAGCCTCCCGAGTAGCTGGGACTACAGGCATATGCCAGGACGCCCAGCTAATTTTTCTATTTTTAGTAGAGACGGGATCTCACTCTTGCTCAGGCTGGTCTCAAACTCCTGAGCTCAAGTGATCCTCCTGCCTCAGCCTCCCAGAGTGCTAGGATTATAGGCATGAGCCTGTAAAAAAAAATTTTTTTTCAGACTTTTTTGTTAAAAACTAAGGCACAAACACATACATTAGCCTGAGCCTACACAGGGTCAGGATCATCAATATCACTGTCTTCCTCCTCCACATCCTGTCCCACTGGAAGGTCTTCGGGGATAATAATAATACACATGGAGCTGTCATCTCCTATGATAGCAATGCCTTCTTCTGGAATACCTCCTAATGGACCTGTCTGAGATTGTTTTACAGTTAACATTTTTTAAGCAGAAAGAGTATACTCTAAAATAACAATAAAATGTATACAAATTGAAATTCACACAAAAAGTTCAAAATAAATCCAGAAGCTGAAAATTTAATTAAGGCAAGCAACAAGCAAATAGAATTTGGGGAAAAAAAGGACAGTATATCCCCTACTCCCACCACCATCACCACCACCATCACACACATGCACACACCAACTTAGCTGAAAATAATGAAATCACATTTGCAATTTTGTTTTCTACAACTATAACTTTATTATTAAATTGTATGCTTTATAATTAATAGTTCTATACATCAGAACTTCCTGTATGTGTTTCTAAATTGGGAAGAAAACTGTCCCATAGCTCAGAAAGCAGAACTCTTGTTTCTAGCTTACAAGGTGATATCTCTAAGTACCTGTTGAGAAACTTTAACAAGTTTCATCTATAAATAACTTGACAAGTACAGTGATACTGCCAAAGGTGCTTCCTTCAAATAACACAAAAAATGCCTTAGTTTCCTGCTGAAATCTAACTTCAAAACTTCTAACGTCAGCTTTAAAAAACTAAGGATTCAGTTAAATCAATAGTCTCTTCATGTTCAAAGCTTTAAAACATCTAACAATAGGAAGTTACATCGCTTCCAAAAATTGGAAGTCACACTGGCTCACTAAACCCTTAAAAAAAAAATTAATCATTTTTATAAACAAGACACTTATTTTCAGAGAAGTTACTGCATGTATGAATTCAAAAAGAATTTGCTTCCTATAATATGGTTGCTGTTTCCCTATCCTGTATTTAATCTTTGGCAAGCAGTCTTATCTGAGCAGAATTCTGTATATTGGCGATGAAAGAAAAATCCATCTTTAAGTCCTTTCTCTTCTTCATGAAGTCTCTCAAATTTACTTTTTCCCTCAAACACCATTCACAGTTTTCTGAAATCCAGCCTTATTACTTTCTTCATGAAATACTACAAAAACCTCCTGGTTGTTCTTTCTGCCCCTAACTTCTTCCCTCTCAAATTCATTCACAGTATGTTAATATATAATTGCTTCTGGCATCTACAACTTTGATAACTAAGGGATAAAATCTTGAATATCAGCCTCAAAGTGGATAAAATCCAAATTTCTGACTTAACGAAATCATAAATTATCAATATCAATATACACAATAATAGAGATGAGTCTCACAGACATTAAGTTGAAAGAGACACCAAAGAATACAGAATGTAACATTACATTTATATGAAATTTAAGAATAAACAAAATTAACTGATGATGATACAAGTCAGAATTATCCTAGGAAGGGAGAAAGAAATGTTCTATGTCTTGATCTACACAGTGCTTACACAGTGTAAACTCACATACAAATGTATCCAAGATGTACACTTTAGATTTGTGCATTTTATGCACCTCACTAATATATTTTATATCTCAATTAAAAAAGGAAAATAAATTAGAAGAAAACCATTGTGAATCTTTACCTGATCTTACGGAGGATAAAAATTTTCTAAGTACAAAAGTAGTAGAAGAAATCAAAGAAAAAAGACTGATAAAAATATTTTCAACAAAGATGACACATATTATTAATATATACCCAAGCACCTGTATTGCATAAAGAAACTCTAGAACAAGGATCAGCAAACTAAGGCTTGTGGCCTATCTTTGTACGACCCTAGAGCCAAGAATTTTTTTTACATTATTAAAGTGTTACAAACACACACACACACACACACACACACACACACACACACACACCATGCAACAAAGTATTTGCCATCTGACTCATTAAAAAAAGGGTTTCCCAATGCTTGTTCTAGAAAAAAACATAAAAAACTAATAAATACCATCAAGGCAAAACAGAGGAATCAGAATGTGGGCAGGAACAAGATTTCTCAATGTATACCCCAATGTTATATCACTTTTCTTTTTGAACCCATGTTATCTATTCCAGTGTATGACCTATCTAAAATTATTCAAAAATAAAAATTTTAAAAAGTTAATAATACCCCCATGGAGATAGAGGGGGAGGTTTGGATGTATCTGATAGAATTCTAAATGTATATATACCCTTCCTCCAAGCAATTCCACTTCCAGGCATATCTGTTAGACAAATACCCAGACATGTACAAAAAGAGGCCCGTATAAGAATATTATATTAACAACATTGCCTGTAATTTTTTTAGAAGTCCAAAATAAATGCACATAAATAGGAAGCAGTTCAGTAAACTCGGGAACTTCCACATTATGGACAATGATGCAGAAGTTAAAAAACAATGAAAGCATAAAACAAGCCAGTCACAAAAAGACAAATATTACATGATTCTACTTATATGAGGTACCCAGAGTAGCCAAATTCATAAAGATGGATTGTAGAACGGTGGCAGCTAGGAGCTGGGGGAAGGAGGGAGTTTAACAAGCAGAGAGTTTCAGTTTGGGATAATGAAAAAGTTCTGTAATGATGGTTGCACAACAATGTGAATGTACTTAATGCCACTGAACTCTATACTTAAAAATTATTAAAGCAGTAAATTTTATGTTATGCACGTTACCACAATTTTTTAAAATTTAAAAAATGAAAAGAAAGCTGAAATTTAAAACCCGTATTCACCAAAAAAACCCAATAATGCATCAATAAAAACAATAAAGTAGTCAATATGCACTGACATAGAAGGATTTATTTAAACTTCAAAATAATTCTGTAAGGTAGTACAGCATTACTCTCCCCATTTTACATAAGAAAACCAAGATTCAGAGACACAGTATTACTGTTGCACAGTTACATAGCCAGCAAGTGGGACCTGATATTCACACTCAGGTTTTATTCAAAACCCATACGTATTCCAATCTATTCTAAGCACCAAACTGAAAATGCAGAAAAATAAAATAGTTACATTATGTTAACATGATTTTGACTTTTTCCTTTCATTATTATCTTTACTGTCATTTAAACAGTAACTAATTTTTAAGGGACCATTTTGAAAAACACATCCTGAATATCGTCCACTTGCATTTCTGCTTCAAAGTGAATAAAGGTTTAGGTAATTTTTTTTTAATCTTAAAAAGCTGCCTCAGCTCATATAAGTAACTAACCTGATGAGGAAATGTGGATAATTAGTTTCAAAATATTTAAAAAACAAACAGACATGGTATTTAGCTGCTTTAATTTGATGTACCTAACAATAAAATCTTCCATAATAGTAATACATATTAAGTGTAATGGGTATTTATTTTGTTTTCAAAAGCAGTTAATTCATTAAGTACTTTTCAGAATATTAATTTCTAATGTTTTGTTAAACTCCAGAACAGTTATTTTTCTTACTCAAGGGTACAGTTGAGTGAAAAAAAAAAAACAAAAAACAACAAAATAAAGGAAAATTCAGAAAATTTAATAAAGAATTTCTATACTATAGTTAATAATACAAAATTAGCAACTTATAGACATAACCATATTTATTATGAGTTGTTTAAAATTATAGCTACCATTTATGCCAAAAATATGAAGAAATTTCCACTTTTTATGAAGTTTCTCAGTTTTAAATCATACCAACCACTAAAAAATGCTCTGTGTGGTTCAAATATACCTAAAAGGCTGATAGCTAAAGAATAACACATCTAGTACAAGAAATAATTCCTGCAGAATTTCAAACATTCAAGGTACTGATAATTAAGTGGGAGAAACAATTATTTATAACATCAGCAACATGCAAAAAGTTTAACAGTGATACCAAAGAATATATATATACATATTCTGAGAAATATATGAGATATAAGAGGGCTGTCTAGAAAGTATCCCGGACAGCCCTCACATATATATACACACACACACACATATATATCTCAGATAAATAACTAACCAACTGCTTTTAGATTTTTAAGCACTACAGTTCCAGAAACATCTAAAGAGGCAGACCTAAATTCAAATCATAGCTCTGATGCTTAACAGTTATGTAAATCACAGTCTAGTTTTCTAGCCTCTTTTTTTCCTTTTTTTTTTTAACCATAAAATCCTGGGTTCTATCTAACTCTTTAAGCCTCAGTTTTCTCATCTTTAAAACAGGTATTCCCCCTCACTTCATATTATTATGAATTAAGCATGCATTACATCACGTCATGTCATATCATGTCAAGTCACCAATCATTACATGGTAGCTCCCTACACCTCCAAAAGAAGTTACCATCTAAAAGATTAAGTGCTGCTATGGACACTGACAGGACCTCAGCTGCTGATCATTTCTTTGCAATTTATTCCCTTCATAAATCAACATAAAAATACTTAAGAGAGAATTATATGTACATTTATTTGATGTATTCTCTCTCCTTTCTGACATATCTGTTTCATATTCTTCGTTTGCAAAAAACATCTAAGAGTTTCCAACGTGTATAACTGACATCCAAGTAACACAAATCTGTTTCTCTCTAAATAAAGCCATCCCTTACCCTTTAGGGATCTGCAAAATAAGTAATTTTCCACTGCCCTTTTAGAATATAACCTGGGTGTCATATAAAAGTGCTTGATCTAGAACTGATAACCTTCAGTGTAATTTCTCTGAAATTTAGACAAGGGTTTTTCAAACTGGGACCACAGACAAAGTCTCAAGAGGTCTCAAGATTAATAAAATATTTTGTGATTGGAAAAAAGATAAAGTCCTTTAAATGGCCTATTAAAAAAAAGAAAAAATTTCTCTATTGCATTGATAACTGTCAGCACAGATTAGTGGACTAATCCAGCATAACAAGAACTCTAACCAGAGCTGGAGTTTAAAACCTGGTTCTGCCTCTTACTAAACCATGTAATCTGGGGCAAATACCTCTCTAGTCTTTACAGTCCTCATTTATAAAATGAGAATAATAGTACCTACCCTCATAGGGTTGTTAAGAAGAATGAGTTAATATTTAGAAAGGGCTTAGGATATTTTATCTTTGTTAAAATAAAAATAAATTATTTTTATAAAATAAGAATTTTATTTCTCAACTTGTGATCCACAAATTCTCAGGGATAATACTTATTCTTTTCCCACAATTTCAATTATCACCTTTTATCCTTTCATGGAATGATATTATATATAAAATATATAAGAACATACAGGGTAAGGTTTCTGTGTTGAAGCTAGTTAGCCTCTGATATTTATTTCCCACCTAAAGTTTATTTTCTTTGATGTCATAAATAGTACCTATAAAAATAACTGAATTACACACAAGTATTTTTGTGGGGAAGCCAGAAAAGGTTAAATTCAATTGATATCTAGTTTTTGTGACATTCTTTCCATCAGTACTGAATATTCATTCAAGCAACACAAGCATAAGAGCATAAGGAAAAGAAATCCTTCAAGGTCAACTATTACTATGTTTTAATAGCTTGAAAAACAGCAGATCATACAAAAAGGGATGAAACCTAAAAACATATGTAAATTTTTTTTAGTTTTTTTTTTATTCATGTATCTAACATTCTGGAAATTCACAGCACGATGAATACCACTTTATTTTCAGGCATAAAACAACTGTGAGGTATTCTGGAAACACACCTTTGCTGACTAAAACTATGAACTTCAAGCTTTTAACAAATCTACTTTCATGTAAACTCTACAATGGCACCAAGCATAGCATATCAACTATGCCCCACTCTGCTCCCCTCACTCACATTCCACAAGCTATCATGCTTGTATTCACTCAGATGCTGAAACTACACCTGATTCAGATTTTTTTCTACCCTTAATGACACATTCAAACAGGTATTATGTCTTAGATATATAGTAGTCCCCCATTATCCAAAGTTTCAGTTACACATAGTCAACTTCTACTCGAAAATAGTAAATGGAAAATTCCAGAAATAAGCAATTCATAAGTTTTAAATTGTATACACCATTCTAGGTACCACCTTGCCCAGGATCTGAATCATCCCTTTGTCCAGCAGATCCACGCCGTAGATGGTATCTGCCCATTAGTCACTTAGTAATAGTCTTGGTTATTAACTGTCATGGTATCACAGTGCTTGTGTTCAAGTAACCATTATTTTGCTTAGTAATGGCCCCAAAGCGCAGGAGTAGGGATGCTGGCAATTCGGATATGCCAAAGAGAAGCTATAAAGTGCTTTAAGTGAAAAGGTGAAAGTTCTCAACTTAATAAGCAATGAAAAAAACCTATATGCTGAGGTTGCTAAGACCCACGATAAGAACAAATCTATCCGTAAAATTATGAAGTCAAAAAGAAATTCTTACTAGTTTTGCTGTCACACCTCAGACTGCAAAAGTTACAACCACAGTGTGTGATTAAGTGCTTAGTTAAGCTGGAAAAGGCATCAAGTTTGTGGGTGGAAGGCATGAACAGAAACATGTTCTAATTGACGGCAATTGAGTTTGGTACTATTATCTGCGGTTCAGGCATCCATTGGGGGTCTTGGAACATCCCCCACAGATAAGGGGAGACTACTGTATTCAACTGTCTTGGCATGAAAAAGCAACTGAAAAGACAATAACAGGGCTCTCATAAAGTAATGTAGTTAAAATTTAACAAAATTTACCAATAAATTTTGAAATAGTTACTGTTCCTTGAAGTTTACTTTAAAATTCTCTACATGATGAGCCTTGCTTGTTTAAATGTCATTTATTTTTTTAAATTACCTACATTAATGTGTCATCTCTAATATATTATGTTTTGGTTCCCTCACCTGGTAATTTATGTATTAAATGTGTAACAAAACCTTATTCCTACCTCAAGTTTTCCCCACCCACTCCATCTCACATTTTCTGGAAAATCTGAACTCTTCAAGTTAACCTTAATCCTATTTAAAAACTCTATTTAAAAAGATTTTATCTTAGTCAGCATGAATTAATAACAATTTTCAAGTTAAGAGCTTTTTTACAAAATATAAAGGTACTTGATCACAAAATTTAACAGAGTCTATATTACATTTAACAAAGGTATACAATGTGTCTTCCCCACCAATGGAACTGACAGATGATCTCATATTCTACTATTTTTAATATCAATATGAGTTTTTAAAGACCCAGTGACTTCTTTGGTGAAAACAGATATAGCAAACTGAGAAAGGTACATTCCAAATGCAAGAGAGGGATAAGAAATCTAAAAAATAATAAAACCATCAAAATCCTTTACAGACTTTGTACTTGATGGACTCATGAAACCCTGTGTGTTTCATTGAGCAATACAAATAACTGGAAACAAAATATTCTACCTGGATAGGTACTTAGAGAAGCATGCAAACATTGTAATTTAACCAAAATCCCCCCAAATTCTGCTCCAAGGAGCTCTGGCACAGGTATCAGCCACCTATTTCCATGCATTGTCACAGTTTTAACCAAAACACCTATTTCTTCCCAGACATTTGACAACACAGAGTTGGAGTTAAGGCTATGGTTTGATAAAGAGTGTGGCAGAAAGGAGTGATGTCATGCAAAGTTGGCTTAATTATAAGCACTACCATCTCTTGGGCAAATCATTTTACCTCTCTAAGCTTTGGTTTTCTCATCTGAAAATGAAGATAATAGTAAGGGCTATACAACTCATTAGGCTGTTATGATGACCAAGACCTAACAATCTGAAAAGTACTAAGTAAGATACACTAGTTGTTTGGTCAGATAGGCATCCTGAAGGTCTAGAGCGTTTGTATTTTAACCTACAATCCTGCCTCTCAAATTGGAGACTGAATGCTGCTAGAAGTACAGAAGAAAGTAAACCATGGGATTCCAAAAACTTTTCCTTGAAGTGAAATGTTTGGAACTGTACTATGTACCAACAGCCTTCATGTTCCTCATCCTTTACAGTTAGGGCTCTTGAGTGGAGAAGTTTGACGAACACAGGAATCTCATCATTTTCATAACATTCTGCATTTTCCAGGTATTTTGTATGTTTTAAAAGTAGGCAGCTCTGCCCATTAATTCAAGACTTAGTCTGGCTGAAGGCAAAATTTTGTAAAGAATTTTTAAAAGGTGCTGGGCAGGGTAGCTAACACCTGTAATCTCAGCACTTTGGGAGGCCAAGGCTGAAGAATCACTTGGAGCCCAGGAGTTCAAAGCCAGCCTGAGCAACATAGCAAGACCCTGTTTCTACAAAAAAATTTTTAAAACCCAGCTGGGCATGGTGGCACATGCCTGTAGTCCTAGCTAGTTGGGACGCTGAGGCAGGAGGATTGCTTCAGTCCAAGAGTTCAAGGTTACAGTGAGCTATGATTGCACCACTGCACTCCAGCCTGAGTGACAGAGGGAGACCCTCTGTCTTGAAAAAAATTGTTAAGAAGTTTAAAAAGGTAAACTTTCAAGGAAAAAAAGGGCAGTATTTCCACAAACACCCAGAGTGAAAAAGAACATTCTGGTGTTTAAAGACACCTAAAAGATGCATAAAAAAATGGAAAAAGTGTAATAGACAGACATGGTAGCTCATGCTTGCAATCCCAGCACTTAGGACTTTGGGGGGCCAAGGCAGGAGGATTACTTAAAGTCAGGAGTTACAGACCAGCCTGGGCAACATAACAAGACCCCATCTCATAGAGAGACTCTGTCTCTACCAAAACAATTTAAAAATTAGCTAGACGTGGTGGCATGCACCTATAGTCCCAGCTACTTGGGAGGCTGAGGCACGAGGATAACTTCAGCCCAGAAGTTTGAGGTTGCAATAAACTATGATGATACCACTGCGCTCTAGCCCGGAGAACAGAGTAAGACTCTGTCTAAAAAAAAAGTTTTGCCCAACAAATTTACTAACAAACTTGAAATAAATTATATAATTTAATACTACAGTTGATCCTTAACATGAGTTTGAACTGTAGGTTCACTTATACACAGATTTTTTTCAATATCTTGGAAAATTTTTTGGAGATTTGCAACAATTTGAAAAAACTCGCACATGAATCACATAGCCTAGAAATATCAAAAAACTAGGAAAAAGGTACATCATGAATGCATGAAATATATGTATATACCAGTCTATTTTATCATTTGCTACCACAAAATATACATAAATCTATTATAAAAAGTTAAAATTTGTCAAAACTTACATACTTCAGACAGTACAAAATTGAGAGAAATGTAAATAAATGTAAAGATGCAGTATTAAATCATAACTGCATAAAATTAACTATAGTACATACTATACTACTATAGTAATTTCGTAACTGCATAAAATTAACTGTAGTACATACCGTATTATTACACTATAGTAATTTCAAAGCCACCTCCTGTTGCTATTGCGGTGAGCTGACGTGTTACAAGTATCCACTTAAAACACCCTGAGATGCTAATCATCTGCCCAAGAGCAGTTCATCCCTCCGGTAAATTGTGTATCACAGTAAAAAGTGCTCTCTTTTGGTTCCTGTGTATTCTTCATAATGTTTAGTGTGATATCCTAAATTTTGAATAACACCCTAGGACCCATACCAAGTGCCACCAGTGAAGCTGGAAGTGCTCCCAAGAAGCGGAAAAAAGTCATGATATTATCAAGAAAAAGCTGAATTGCTTGATATGTGCTGTAGATTGAGGTCTACAGCTGTGGTTGCCCACCATTCAGACAAACAACTGATCTTGTAAACAGATGAAATAAACTTATGGCATCAATAAATACGGTACAGTACTATAAATGCATTTTCTCTTCCTTACGATTTTCTTAATAACATTTTCTTTTCTCTAGCTTACTTTATTGTAAGAACACAGTATATTATACAGAAAACATAATAAATTTGGGTTAATTGACTGTTTATGTTATCGGTAAGGCTCCCAGTCAACAGTAGACTATTAGAAGCTAAGTTTGAGGACAGTCAAAAGTTATGTGCAGATTTTCAACTGTACGGGTGCTGGCAACCCTAACCCCTGTACAGTTCAAGGGTCAAATGTATTTTGGAGTCAAGTTTAAAGAATCTCTGGCTGAGAAGATTCTGTACTTACTGGACTGACGTATGACAGACAAATAATTTCATGATAATTGCACCAAAACCAAAGTTCTTAACAAAATCTTAAGACCCAAAAATATGAGATTTAATTTTTATTTTTAAACCAACACAAATAGCCATACCAACCTTCTAATTATTATCTAGAAATATGACATCATCTCCAATGCTTACACCACTGAAACAATCAAGGTAAACAGAGGGTACAATCAAAACTCCCCTAGAGTGGAAACAACCCAAGTGCCCATCAATACATGAGTGGATTAATAAAATGTGGTATATGTATACCATGGAGTACTATTCAGCTATAAGAAACAACGATGATATAGCACCTCTTGTATTTTCCTGGATAGAGCTAGAACCCATTCTACTAAGTGAAGTATCCTAAGAATGGAAAAATAAGCACCACGTGTACTCACCAGCAAATTGGTTTTACTGATCAACATCTAAATGCACATATTGGAATAGCATTTATCGGGCGTCAGGCAGATGGGAAGGAGGAGGAGGGGATGGATATATGCACACATAATGAGTGCGATGCGTACCATCTGGGGGATGGACATGCTTGAAGCTCTGACTGGGCGGGGGGCAAGGGCAACATAACCTAAATATTTGTACCCCCATAATATGCAGAAATAAAAAAAAAACCTTCCCTATGCCGGGCGCGGTGGCTCACGCCTGTAATCCTAGCACTCTGGGAGGCCGAGGTGGGCGGATCGTTCTGAGCTCAGGAGTTCGAGACCAGCCTGAGCAAGAGTGAGACCCCGTCTCTACCAAAAATAGAAAGAAAAATTAATTGGACAGCTAAAAATATATAGAGAAAAAATTAGCCAGGCATGGTGGCACATGCCTGTAATCCCAGCTACTCGGGAGGCTGAGACAGTAGGATTGCTCGAGCCCAGGAGTTTGAGGTTGCTGTGAGCTAGTCTGACGCCACGGCACTCGCCCCAGGCAAGAGAGTGAGACTCTGTCTCAAAAAAAAAAAAAAAAAAAAAAACCTTCCCTAGAAGGAAAAGTATAAGAAAAGTTGTTCTTTTTAAATTTCCCATTTTTTTTTGCTTTATGAGATAAAACTGACATATAATAAGATGTACAAAAAGTGCATAATTAGATGTATACATGTCTTGCCATATGTATATACTTGTGAAACCATCACCACAGTCAAGATCATGAACATATCCATCACGCAACAGTTTCCACATGGGCCTTTAAAAATCCCTCTCTCTGCCCCTCCTCCAGGCAGCTATGATCTGCTTTCTAATTAATATGTATTTTCTAAAAACCTTATATAAATGGAATCATAGCATATACTCTTCTTTTAGACTGCCTTCTTCCACTGAGCATAATTATGTTGAGATTTATCCATGTTATTATACGTAGAAAAAAACTTTAATGCTGCATCTACCTGCTACATAAATTTGGTCCATATTTGCTGCAAACTGGGTTTATATACAAGATGAGTATCTTCCATTAGCTACACGTGAGTTTCACCTCGACAGCAGATTGTTAGGTCATTTTTGAATCAACTTTTTTTTTAAAGACAGGATATTACTATGCCCCACATAGAATACAGTGGCTATTCACATGCATGATCATAGCATAGCCTCGAACTCCTCAGCTCAAGCAATCCTCCTGCCTCAGCCTCCGGAGTAGGTGGGACTACAAGCACATGTCACCGCACCCAGCTTTGAATCAGTATTCTTTCGGAAAAGTTTTCTAAGCATTCAAACTAGGGCAAGAAAAATAAGTGACCCTCCAATAAGTGAAGGCTCTGATTGTGTTTTTTAATTAATTTTAATAAGCAGAGATTAATCTGTACTATAAAAATACTTCTCACAAAGCTTTGCTGATAAAAATCACCAGAATAAAAAGACAAGCTTTCACAAGTCCTCATCTCATGCAAAGACTGATAGTTTATACACATTTTTTGTTTTTGTTTTTTAAGACAGGGTCTCATTCTGTAGCCTGGACTAGAGTGCAGTGGCGTCAGTATAGCTCACTGCAAGCTCAAACTCCTGGGCTCAAACAATCCTCCTGCCTCAGCCTCCCAGGTAGCTGGGACTACAGGAGCATGCCACCATGCCCAGTTAATTTTTCTATTTTATGTAGAAACAAGGTCTCACTCTTGCTCAGGCTAGTCTCAAACTCCCAGCCTCAAGCAATCCTCCCATCACTACTTCCCACAGAGCTAGGATTACAGGTGTGAGCCACCTCACCCAGCCAAGAGTTTTCATATTTTTAAGTGTCAAAATAAAAACTTTTACCTCGGCAACACTTGTTTAGTGAAAGATAAATTCGTGTTTATATAGCTGAATCTATACCTATGAGTTTGTATACAGTAACTTTAAAAACATACTTTGAAAAACAAGTGTAACTCCAGATCTGCACACATGCAAATAAGAAGATAATCTTTCATTATTTCTACCATCTGGAATGTCCTTATTAGTATACTTTGCAAACAAGAAAACCATTACTGAAAATAAAATGTTAAAGAGAACTCTTAATGACTAATGGGGGGAGGGATCTGAAATTCCTATACATTAGGCAGCACATGGGGGGTGGGGGGTATGCTTTTTGGAGGGTAAGCAAACTAAGCAATGTATATAGATTCTTTCACAAAAAATGTATTCTGCATTTCTTATGCTCAAACTTCATCTATACAAATCATTATCAGTACCTTGGAAATATAGTTTTATAAAAATACTAAATTTCAAACTCTTGGTACATTACTCCATTTTGATACCTTACAATATTCAAAATGCAACTCGACTAAATATTGTAATTGCAAAACAAGCTACTAGAACAATTTCATCTGCCTCTACCCCCACCTCAACTCTCCATTTAAAATTCTTTATATTTAAGCCATTAGAGATGGGTATCTTTAATATGGTAAACATGGTGACATCTCCAAGTATATCCCTGTGTTCTTTTCCTTTGCTCCTACTCATCATTCATTCTGTCCACACTGACAGTTCCTAAGGCAGCAGGCTCCTTTCTACCACAGGGCCTTGAAACAAGCCAATTACTCTTAATAATCAATCTTTCCTTTCCTCCTTTTACTAACTTAGCTCTCACTCAACTTTTACCTCTCAGGATAACCATAACCTCCTCAAGGTAACATCACTCTCAGAAACACATTCTTTTTTGTACATAACTGGAAGAGGACATCTAATATCTATGTGACCATTGTATTCAATGTCTGTATCCTCCACTGGATTATAATATAAGCTTATGAGGACAAGGGTCACATCTGCTTTTATTCACCATTATATCCCTCAGCTCTAGCCCACTTACACGAGGTACTCCATAAATAAGTGTCAAATGAATAAGATAGTGATCTAAAATAAAGATTTAAAGCCAAAGCAAATCCATCAAAATAAATATTTGCATTTTTAAACAAGTGTAAATTTTTGAAACAATGTATATATTTTACGTATTTCTAATAAGCAATGGAAGCAAATAAAAAGCTTTTTAAAAATTAATCAAATGATATTTTACATATTTCTCATAACCAATGGAAGCAAATAAAAAGTTCACTTTAAAAAGATCAAATTAATGGAGAGAAACACAGCATTAATAAATTTAAATTCAATAAGAAACCAAAACTTCCCATTAACAATTTTTTCTATCCCCTAACTTTTGGAAGTTCTAAGAGAAAGCTAAAAATGCCCTAAATGCTAACATATATCATCACCCTCTTTACTCTCCCTTTCCTTAGCAGTTTTAAACCAACTGTCTAAAGAAAAACAGAGAAATTAAAAGATATAAACACATGACATAGATTATACATTACTCACCAAAATAAGAAATGATGATGTTAAGAACTAAAACAAGTTTCAAAAATACGGTAATGGGCAAATGCATGAACAATTCACCAGTAAATTTTGAGGGGAAAAAACACTCAGATCCAACAATGTAATTACACATTTATTAATGTAATTATGCAATGTATATTTCCATCACTAGACTACAAGCTCCATAAAAGCAGAGAATGTATCAGACTCATCTATTCACTACACATCCCCAGCACCCAAAACAGAAAGCATTTACTATTCATTTAATTAATGAATAGTAAATAACAAATAAGTGAGCTGTACTTCTGCTCACTTTAAGATATTTAAGGAAAATAATCTTCAAATGAAGAGCAATATGAAAGATAAAATTTTATTTTACACTCATATTTAATAATCTAATTGTTGAAGACTGAAATATATCATAATTTGAAATTTTAAAATTCTTAATTTTCACAGCTTCAAAGTAATCCTTATCTTTCTAATCTCTACAAGTCTTCCTCTGACTATAATTCTACGAAAGGTTTTAAAAATTCTAGTTATAAACTTATCATCCTCTGTTCTTTGCACTTATACAATAATATACACCATATTTCTTCAATTCTAAGATGCATATTTTCACATGGACATCTCTGAAATCAGTTACTATAGGAAAGCATACAGTATCTAGCTTAACTGGATTTTTTGTCCTTTCTTAATGATGGTATCGTTAGCCTGAATAAAATAAAGTATGTATGCTCCTCACCAAATTCACTTTTTCCCCCAAGGGTTAGAAAAACATAGCAGATGAATATTACGTAAGAAACAATAAAACCAAAGACATTTTTATTACTAACATTTATTAATGGTTTTGGGCCATCACCAGGACCTCACCGTCACCCTAAACTGCTCCAGCTCTAAAAATTCTAAGTCAAATATCCGTCCCTAATCATACAACCCCCTTATACCCAGCATACCTGTTCTAAAAACCTCATCAGGAAATCAGATCCGTGAGTCTTTCATTTTTCAATCCTCTCCTACTTTCGATCCTACTCTATTTTATGCTCTTTTCCACTCATCAGTTCACACACTCTCACACTCAAACCTTCAGATCTACTGCCCCCATCCTTCTTTCGCATTTGCCGTATCAATCCTACTTTCTGACAAACATCTATCCAGATGTCCCAGGTAAAAAAAATTCAATATATTTTCCCAAACCGAATTAATCATCTCTCTCTCAATACTTGTTGCTCTTTCTGTATTTAACATCTCAGTGAATGGCATCATGATTCAGTAAGTAACCCAGTCCAGAAACCTGGGAATCTACCCTCTCCTTGCAATCCTCACATCAGTCACAAAAACCAGTAGAAAGACAAACCGTCAGGAAAACAGAGGTTCTTGCCAACAACGTACAGGCTTTAGGTTAACACTTCTCTACATAATTGAACCCCAAAACCCCTACACAACCTCATTCTCTGCTTATACCACAACCCTCTCAGAAGGTCTCTCCATACCTTTACCCAAAGTGAAGTTACCCGATCAACAATTCTTAAATTATCTGTGGTAGGTTTTTGTAAAATACAATAAAAATGAATTACCAGGCAAATGAATTTTTTTAAAAAGACATACAAAAAATACTAGCACAATATTTTTATTATTTAGTTCATATTAGTCATCGAATTGTTATAAAATTTTCTAAATGCCCACTCTCAGTTGTTATAGTTATCTAGTTGAGAACCAGTAACAAAAGCACTGAACCAGGCCAGCCACAGTGGCTCACACCTATAATCCTAGCACACCGGGAGGCCGAGGCAGGAGGATCCCTTGAGACCAGTCCCTTGAGCCCAGGAGTTGGAGGTTGCAGTGAGTTATGATGACTCCACTGCACTCCAGCCAGGGTGACAGAGCGAGACTCTATCTCAGAAAAAAAAAAAAGGGGGGGGGCACTGAACCGGACCACAGGTGGCCCCCAGGTCTAACTTGTTTTCATTATTTGCATTAATTTGCTCATTATAATACTATAACCATAAAGTGCAATCTTGACCTGAGCCTTAACCTAAACCTTCCTATTTTGCAGAGAATTACTATGTTATTGGCTCATTTCTGTAGTCAAAAGAACCCAAACCAATGCACAGTTCTACCTGTTTTCTCTCTTTGCTTTATATCCTTCTCTCTGTAAGAACTAGCTGAGCTAAAGAGGATACAGTGGCACACACCTATAATCCCAGCTACTCAGTAGGCTGAGGCAAAAGGATTGCTTGAGGCCAGGATTTTGAGACCAGCCTGGGCAACAAAGCAAGAGAGGCCGTCTCTTAAAAAAAAAAAAAAAATGAAAAAAATTAGCTGGGCGTGGTGGCAGGTGCCTATACTCCCACTGAGCTATGATCATCCTACTGCATTCCAGCCTCGGCAACAGAGGGAGAGCACATCTCTAAAAAATAAATAAAATTTTTAAAAAACAAAATAAATAAAAATCTTTTTTTAAAAAGAACTGATCTATAGCTTCTCCCTAATCCTTTCATCTCTAATAGATAACCTGGATGACTTTCTCTCCTATGACATCATCAGAATCCCCATCTCTATCAATTCTGCCTTCTTAACACATAGAAAAACAAGAATGCAGAAAAGTTCTACAAACTAAGAAAATTTCAAAATGCTTTACAATCAACAAAATTAGTTCCACACAGAAACACTTATCCATGGCTCTAATCCAGAAAAGGAGATAAAATTCAATTAGAATATAGTAACAACACAGCATATACTTGCTAAGGAATAAGCCTTCACATATAGAGATAATACTAATAACATTAAAGTCACAAATTTACAGACAAACCCACTATTCATCTGGTAAAGCAAAAGCAATCTTCTATCAATCAGTCATTTCTATTTTATTTCCATAATAACGGAAAGAAAACACTTATCTTAATGAAATCAAAGATTAAATAAACAACTGCACTTACGTGTAAGATGAAAGATCCCATCACAGGCACTAATATGAGATAAAAAAGCATTTCCCAGGCCCTGCCCATTGTGAGCTCCTTTCACAAGGCCAGCAATATCCACTACATTTAGAAAGGCAGGAATTTTACTGAAAAACAAAAGATGGTTTTATTATAAAATACTACTAAGAATCTGTTTATTAACCAAATGAATTCCCCAAACATTTTACATAACTAATTACTTCCTTTTTAGAACAATGTTTATAACAAGGTTTGTTAAATGAATATCCCCCACAAAAAATTAAGAAATAACCTTTTTTTTTTTCTTAGTGGTGCTATCATAGCTCACTGCAGCCTCCAACTCCCAGGCTTAAGCGATCCTCCCACCTCAGCATCCCAAGTAGCTGAGACTACCAGTACACACCACCATGCCCAGCTTTTTTTTTTTTTTCATAGAGATGGGGTCTCACTATGTTGACCTGGCTGGTCTTGAACTCCTGGCTTCAAGGCAATCCTCCTGTCCAGGCCTCCCAAAGTGCTGGGATTACAGGCAAAAGCCACCACATCCGGCCTAAGAAATAATCTGTTATTAATAATATACTAGGACTTTCTTACCTGGCAAAATAGAGGAGAAAACTGAAGCAGAATAGATGTATTTATTGTCTCTGAGATTAAAACTCATATCATTAATTGTACTATAAAGTTCCACTGGCACATGCACACACACAAAAGCAATAGAGAATGTTTGAAGAGCATACTGAGGTAATCACTACAAAATGAACCAACCTACTTTGTGACAGGCACTAGACTAAGTACTTTACATGTATTATCTTATTTCAAAGTTCAAAACAAACTCTAAAAGGTAGGGGCTATTTATTAAACCCACTTTACAGGTAAGGAAATTGTGCCTTATAGGAATTAAGAAATCTATTGCATACAGGATCATTCAGCTAGTAGTGACAAAACTGGAATTCAAACACAGGCTGTCTGGGTTTGCATTTAATCACTATATAGGTTATATAGCAAAAACAAATGCATGTAATGCTGAGAACCAATGATCAGCATAGTAATAACCTAGTTGTTAATAATCACAACCAAGTTAGCCATACATACAAAATAAACTTTGCTTGTTAAGTAAAGGCACAATTAACACAAATTAGAAACCAAGTTAGGAAAATCAGTCTGCCAAGTAAAAATGGAGATTTAAGTATATAAATAAATAAAAGTTACTTTCAATGCCATATGACTAAGGTATATGATATAATCTTACATCCCCTGTCAATTTTCAAGAGCATTCATTTTTCAGAATGTCAACTTCACTACCCAGTAAAATACAACATAAAATTCCACAAAAGACGTCTCTACCAGCTACATGGAAAATGAGTCCTTTCAAAATAATTGTTCTATGAACAAGTATTATAGGTATTAATAGAAATTACTTGATTATTGTTACCACCAAATCCACTGAAAACATATAAATGTAGTTAGTTTGTTGTAGTTGGATATTGTGACTGCCTCCCCCAGCATCCACTGCCCCTTCTCTTAGTATCTATATTGATTCTCATTTGGGTCGCCATACCTCCTCAGTATAGCCCAGAGCTTTGGAGAAGCTTGCTCTACCCCTCACTCTAGAAGTGGGGCATGTAGATTGGGCCTGAACTAAGCAGCTTAATCTCATCCCTAGGCACAATCAATAATTCTAGGATCTTCACCTTGCCTTATTTGCCTCAGAAGACTAGGAGAGAGATCAGACGTGGTGGCATATGCCTATAGTCCCTGTAATCCCAGCCATTCAGGAGGCTGAGGCAGGAGGATTGCTTGGGCCCACGAGTTCAAGTCCAGGCAGAGCAACACAGTGAAACCCCCATCTCTTAAAAGAAAAGACTTAAGGAGAGGTTTGCTGAAGGGGGTGAAGGAGGTTCTTGAATAGAAGCTCAATAGTCTTCTGAGAGAACTTCTAAAAGCAATCCCTGCTTTCACTCTGAACGTGGATAAGAGAGTGCGCAGTTCCAAGAGATGAGAAAGGATACAATTCCATCCTATGACCACAAGGGGAAGACAAGCAGATAAGGTAAAGTGAAGAAGGGGAAGAAGCCAGGTCCTTCACGATACCACTGAGCTGAACACCATGCTATGTGTTACTAACTCAGTAAATAAATTTTTTAAGTCAATGTTAAGTGCAGCCAAACTCATCTTAAAGAATATAATTTCTAACAACTAAAACTACTCATGATAAATATGAAATACAGTAGCACATACGTACAGTGGAAAAGCACTGAATTTGAAGTGAGAATCCTTGGGTTCTATTCTTGGTTGACATTAACTATACGTGTGACCATGAACAAATAAATCATTTCCTCTTTCTAGGCTTCAAGTTTTTGTTTTGTTTTTTTAATGAGGAAACTAGACAGGAAGATCTCCAGCTCTGAGATTCTGTTTTCTAAGGAAAATGAGTTTTTTAATTCTTCATTTAAGGCCAGGATAAAGGTTTAAACTATTAATATAATATCTAAAAAATAAAAACTTGAGCCTTAATTCAAGGATTTCTGGTGTATTATACCAATGATTTCATGATTATTTGAGCAAAATAATATGTTTAGACCTTATGAAACTCTCTTGAGACTAAAATAATATTAAAAATATTTTTAATCACTATACTATAATAAATATAGAATACCAAAAAATTTATAAATTTTTCCTCAATAGAAACAGACTGAATTATACCTCTAATTAGGATTTTTCTTTTATCAAAAAAAAAAAAAAGGGCCGGGCGCGGTGGCTCACGCCTGTAATCCTAGCACTCTGGGAGGCCGAGGCGGGTGGATCGTCCTGAGCTCAGGAGTTCGAGACCAGCCTGAGCAAGAGCGAGACCCCGTCTCTACCAAAAAAATAGAAAGAAATTAATTGGACAGCTAAAAATATATATAGAAAAAATTAGCCGGGCATGGTGGCACATGCCTG